>LSHF01000080.1:0-118885 GCA_001660795.1 Leptoxyphium fumago
GTTTCGATAAGACTGATAGCCCAGGGCCTCTGTCTCCTTGGTGGTGCAACTGACCTTGGACATACTTGAACCTGGAACTTGAAGAATTCAACATTTTTCTTGAAAAACAAACATTTTGGAGCATTGCATTCAAGACCTTGATGCCATGTCATATACCTTCTTTCTCTATTTAATCGGGTGAGGATTGATTATCTGTCCAATGTACAACGAAGGCAACGATTCTGTATGTTGAGAAAGCTCTCCTGCTTTGCCGGTGATGAATATTTTAATGACTATTCAATACAAACCTTACACTAGTGCGCCTATCAGCAAAACAACTGTAGACTCAGTGACTGCTTTGCACTTGAAAGCAGTACAGTATTTCGAAAGTCATGTTTCCTGATCCCCTCACGTATCAAGTTGCTGTCGATCATGTCTTTCAATCGAGTCGGGGGCACAGATCTAGTAGCTGCCAACAACGGCCCTCGTCCCTTTCGCCCTCGAAGCGCCTTTCAATCTAGCCTGTGCCATCCCAGCTTCGTTAGCGAGGTGATTTGTCTGACAATACGCTACGGACAACTCAACGACGACTATTAATCAGCCCCTGACGTCCCCATAACCTCCTACTACTGCACCAGCATTCACCCGACGACGCATCGAGCCGTGGGACTAAGGCAGGCCAGGCACCGACAGGGTGTTTCTACGGGCCGGAACTCGTTCCTGTTCGCTCTCGGAAGCCTGCAGCCGTCGTGTCGACCAGGGATCAGGTTTGCTCGAATACAAGGACGGTAACGAGGTCGACTACAACAACAGCGTTCTCAACCCACTCACATGGACCAATCAACTGACCGACAGACTGACGAGCGAAAGGAAATACGGTCAAAGCTCGTGGAAGTCGGTGAAAGGTGCTAAGAATCAGGAATCGAAATTTCACCGCCTGATAAAGATGCAATCTGGCGCAACCCCAGCGCAGACTGCAGCCGGTAATTTCTCGTCGATATGCACAACGCTCGAGAAGAGCGGGCGGTCTGTTGCTAGACAACTAACACTGTCCGTTGTTCGCGTACGGCGTCTCATGTAATTACAGCAAAGCGCAGGATGCACATGTACTGTAGCTCAGCCCGTACCCACGAGCGTTCGATGCTTCAAGGTGCGATCTCGGAAGAAGTCCGGAGTCGCGACTTGACGTCGAAACATGACAGAGACGCACAGTTCCGAGGATGATACCTGCTGGCGATCGATGTAGGCAGAGAGATGGCTGCAATACAATGGAGACCGATTCTACACACGGCACCGCCTACTATATCTCGCTGTCCGCATTATCACAACCTGAAGACCGCTTCGCAGCCGTCGCTGCTGGTGCTCAAACATTACAGGATAGATCCTTGACTTTTGCCTCTGGACGGGCCTGTCCTGGTTGTTCTTGTTGTCTATTGCGTGGCACCAACCATCATCGCTGCGTGCGACTGTTGGGGGAGGCTGTGGTCATTATAGCTTTCGGCGACTTTACAAGAAGCGCATCTACAACATCTCCGACCACCTACTGTACCTTGACCAACCGGTGGTGACAAACGTTTGGCACAATCTTTACCGCCTAGCAGCGGTATTTCAATCCCCAAGTGCCGGACACGGGAGAGTACGTCTGGCGCCACGACAAGCCGCCTCGCCTCGCATCACCTCGAGCGACCATCCATCAAAACCTTCCAGGTGTGCATGAGCATCAATTGACGTCGGTTGAGGTTTCGAATCGGACTTGATTGGCTCTTTGGTGGGGTGGATAGATCGCTGCTGGCTAGGCACTTGTGGCTGGCTGGTACTGAAGTATTGTCTTATAGTTTGCACTTTCGAGAGATACACATGTCCAGACCCAAAGCCAGATCCTTCCAACCATCCCCCCTTACCCCTCCCTCTCCATGTCTTGCCCCCTCCAATTCAGCATTTACGAGGTGGATGGAGGTGGTGGTGGTGGACGAGGAGCTGCCAAAGCTGGTGACCTTTCCTTCGCCCCTTACAGACATACCCACCTGGTAGTATGCCAGCTAAAAGAGGAGGTAGCTAGTTCTGTAGAAAGTACACTGTGGCTAGGCAATGGATGGGGTTGGATGCTTCATTGACCGACCGAATGACTGACCGGCTAGCCAAGTCCTTGGTTTGCCAGTGGATAGATAAGTAGAATACCTGAGCGATTTGATGTCCTCGTTGCCGTCTACCCGCAGTACCCCCTCAGGACTCGAGTCAACCCACAAGGCAGAGACGGTCCAGTTTCTTTCTTGAATGATTTGATATACAATACAGCTGAGCTGGTGGAGCCATTTGGGGAAGGTGATTATACTGTATGTCGGGATTAGATCCCAGAGACGATAGATTCTCCAGGCAAGGTCCTGGTATCGCCTAGGCCCCTCCTTTGTCCTTTTTTTATCCCGTCCATATCTACAGGTTGTTCATTAGATCTATTCGGTAGTAGGCTCCCGCTTGGGGAAGATCCTGCCATTCGTTCCGATTGGAAGCAGCACGGCAGCTGGCTCCGTCGTGCTATAGACGGGAGGGGACCGCGTCCCCTCATGGCTGGAGGTAGGGTTTCGAATCTGTCATGCCCCCATCGCGAGCCTTCGCTACCCGCGTGGGAATGGCAGTGGGAATGGAAAATGGGAACGATGGTGGGGTGTGGAGCGATTGTTGGGGCAGCAGCAGCNAGGAGGAGGAGGAGGAGGAGGAGGAGTGCAGGTCGCGAGGTAGTTACAGTCAGTAACCGAACCGCCTTTGGGAGAGCACACCTACAGTACCTACCTACTACCTAGGTAGTCACCGCAAAGATGGTCCACATAAGCAAGCATAGTTCTGCTTTTACAAGTGAACGAACAACAATCGCCTCTGGGTCTGCGCTCCCGTGCTGCATTTCATTGAGGTGCGGTGGGCCAATCCGTGGGCGTTACCGACTTACCTGCGTACGTAACACATCGTGTGTCTACGGATGCACGCATGTCAACTAACCTGCCTGCCTATCTACTCACGAGCTGCTGGAGATCCTCCTGGATTTATAGACCTGCCTCGCCACGTTCACCACCTCACACTAGACTTGTGTTGCTTTGGCATTCTCGTGCAAGTTCCTCCTTTGGGGTCTGGTCTGGGCCATCCAGTTTGCACTCGCATTTCGATAATCAATTGTCTTTTTGAGACCGCCATTGATCGATCACTCGCAGGGTCGACGACCCATCATCGTAGCTACCGGAATTTGGGGGTTCAGATGGTGTATGAGTACGTTGCTCAGGGCGGATCCAAGAGACAGGTCACCGCCGCAAGCCCAAATCCCCTTGGAGCATGGCTGCCGAGAGCATGGCCGTAATGGCACCAAGCGGTGAACGCAAGCCGACCAAGAAGGCCCAATTTAAACCTGCCGCGATCACGACGACCACGACAGCGCCAGCAATGGGGCGCAACCAGTCCTACAGTTCCAAGTCATCCTCTGGCACGAAGCTCTCACCTTCGGAAGCCACCAGTACCATCTCCAAAGTCTCATGCTCTTCCTCGAGACCAAGTCCACCCAGGCGGCTTAGTCCATTGGAGACTGCTGCACCGTCACGGGCCTCGGCTGCGTGCCAACAACGGCCATCGCAATACACAGATAGACGTCGTAGTTGGGAAGACTGTCAGCACCAAGCTGACGGATACATCAGTTTTCCAGATTTCGACACCGAACAGGCTACCAGACGAAAGATGTCATAAAAGAGATTGTTTCTGTGCAGGCAAGGACGGTGCATCCGTGGATCTCGTCTTGTATGCGTGCGACTGCTTTGCTCGACATGAGTCTTGTCCAGCTACCTTACCAAAAGCTTCTAACTCTTGGGAGATATGCGCTTTGGATGCTACTCGGCATTCCCCCTCTGTCTGAAGATGGCGGAATTGAGGTTGGATGGGATCGGATGGGAACGCGGTGCGTCGCAAGCGTACGCGTGATACGTGCAACCTTCCCCTGGTCTCAAGACTCAAGTTTGATGCCTTTCCCAGCTTCTCTGCAGCCCGAGCCAGGGGTTTGCAGTTCGCGTAATGGCCCGATGCGCGAGATCTATTGATGCCATGCTGAGTCCATGGCAGACATTAGGCGAGACACAATTGTAAGGCCAGTAACGGGTCAGGACAATATCTTTCGCAATGTGCATGTGTGTTAACGTCGCAGTTGCAGAGGCTCTAGACGGTGGACAGTGGCATTGGAGGCAGATCAGTTGTAATGGCCGTGCATCGAAGATGCCATTCAAGGTGACCACTTCCAGCACTGACAGACCTCAAGACCTTTTAGACCGGAAAGGGGTTATGTGTTCGGCATATACTGCGCTGCACTGTACCAACCAGAGGGTACCCATCTGTAGAGTACATTGAGGGAGGGAAAAAATTCTGAGCGGGCGCGCTAGCTTTGCATGGGGCATTGTCTGCGATGGCGACATCGATGGTCAACGGCAAACGGAGCAGCGACAAGCCAGAGATGCGAACCGACAAGCGTCTGATATGTCATGCTTGTCAATACGCATACCAAGGCCAACGTAGAACACTGGACACGCCTTTACCAGAACGCAGGATCTGTTTTTCGGCCTCATTCAAAGCCGGCCGCAGCACAGTAGAACCTGATATGCCGAGTGTGCACGATGGGCTTGACGGCGCGTGCGTGGAGAGTTGTGTGGGACAAACTCAAGGTCGACATATGGGTGTAGCTGCCCTTAGCCAGCCATTGTACATACCAGATCGCGAATGAGATGCATCATGAGTCGCAACCGTTCATGCCAGCAGCGGGAACAGCGTGTCTGCGCAGTAGAGTCTCAAAGCGGCGTGCCAAGGGGACTGGCGGACGGGGGCAGCAGTCACATCATCGAGGCTGAGCGGCTGTCGGGCACGGCGGCTCGGCTGGCTGACTGGCCCACCAGCGCAAAAGCGTGCAGCTGGCAGGCGGATCTATGGCCACATGTCAGCAGGCTATCGATAACGGCGGAAACCTGCCCTCATTATGCGATTCTTCCGTCTCGTCCTGCCCTGACATGCGTAATGCGCCTTGGGTCCTGGATACATGCCACTGGCCCAGGGAAGAATCGTTGTCACGGCGCTCGCTCTGCTGTCGTGTATGGCGATTGTGCCGCGTACCCATACTCCCGTAGTACTAGCCTGTTGCCGTTGCGGTTTCCAGTAGACATCAGGTTGGTCTGTTATAAAGCGGCATCGTCACCCTTCCCTCTCTCCCCCACCATCATCATCTTCATTCTTCCCCTCCAGCAACCCCTCCATTCTCCTGTTGTGATTTCTGCAGGCCAGTACCCCGTCACAATGGCTAACACTCCCCACGGTACTTTGCCCTCAGCCGGTGTCTTGCAATGCGACCAGAGACTGATTGTTCGCCAGGTGGTGTCCTCAAGGACCTGATCGCTCGTGATGCCCCACGTCGCGCAGAGCTCTCTGCCGAGGCTGAGACTCTTCCCGCCGTTGTGCTGAACGAGCGCCAGCTGTGTGATCTGGAATTGATCCTCAATGGTGGCTTCTCCCCACTGGAGGGTTTCCTGAACGAGAAGGACTACAACGGGTGAGTGTGCTGGATGCAGGACTCGAAGCATTTCTGGGCCACAACCGCTGACCGAGCATCGTCAAACAGTGTTGTGGAGAACAACAGGCTCGCTGATGGCAACCTCTTTTCCATCCCGATCAACCTTGACCTGTCGGAAGAGACTGTCAAGGAGCTGAGCATCAAGCCAGGCGCTCGCATAACCCTTCGCGACTCAAGAGATGACAGGAATCTGGCCATCATCACAGTCGATGATGTATACAGGCCAGACAAGAAGAAGGAGGCCAAGGAGGTTTTCGGTGGTGATGAGGACCACCCTGCCGTCAAGTACCTTTTCGGCACCGCCGGCGACGTCTACGTCGGCGGCAAGGTCGATGCCATCGACCGTCTCATGCACTACGACTACGTCGGTCTCAGATACACACCTGCCGAGCTGCGTCTGCACTTCGACAAGCTCGGCTGGTCCAGAGTCGTTGCTTTCCAGACCAGGAACCCAATGCACCGCGCTCACCGTGAGCTTACCGTCCGTGCCGCTCGTCAGAGACAGGCCAATGTCCTCATCCACCCTGTCGTCGGTCTCACCAAGCCTGGTGACATTGACCACTTCACCCGTGTGCGTGTGTACCAGGCTTTGCTGCCACGTTACCCCAACGGCATGGCCGTGCTCGGTCTTCTGCCTCTGGCTATGCGTATGGGTGGTCCTCGTGAGGCCATCTGGCACGCCATCATCCGTAAGAACCACGGTGCCACCCACTTCATTGTCGGTCGTGACCACGCCGGCCCAGGCAAGAACAGCAAGGGCCAAGAGATCTACGGCCCATACGACGCACAGTACGCTGTTGAGAAGTACAGGGAAGAGCTCGGCATCGAGGTTGTTCCTTTCCAGATGATGACATACCTGCCCGACACAGACGAGTACAAGCCAGTGGACGAGGTGCCCAAGGAGGTGCGCACCCTCGACATTTCTGGCACCGAGCTTCGTCGCCGTCTGAAGACCGGCGGTGACATTCCAGAGTGGTTCTCCTACCCTGAGGTCGTCAAGGTTCTGCGTGAATCTCACCCACCTCGCAACAAGCAGGGTTTCACAGTGTTCCTGACCGGCTACACCAACTCTGGCAAGGACGCCATCGCTCGCGCACTCAACGTCACTCTCAACCAGCAGGGTGGCCGCTCCGTCACCCTTCTCCTAGGCGAGACCGTTCGCTCAGAACTTTCTTCCGAGCTCGGGTTCTCAAAGGACGACCGTGACAAGAACATCCAGCGTATTGGCTGGGTCGCTTCCGAGCTCACCAAGTCCGGCGCTGCCGTCATCGCGGCTCCTATCGCTCCCTTCGAGGGCAGCAGAAAGCAGGCCCGTGACTTGGTTGAGAAGAACGGCTCCTTCTTCCTCATCCACGTCGCGACCCCTCTGGAGTACGCCGAGAAGACTGACAAGCGTGGCATCTACAAGGCGGCACGCGACGGCAAGATCAAGAACTTCACCGGCGTTGACGACCCATACGAGGCTCCCAAGGACGCAGATCTGACTATCGACATCACAAAGATCAACGTCAGGACAGCTGTCCACCAGATCGTGCTGTTGCTCGAGTCTTCCGGGCTTCTGGACCAGTTGTGAGCTCTAGATGAATGATTGGGACGCGGTGTCCCAGACGGCATAGACGTGAGGCCGGATTAATGAAACGAAATAGAGATATCAGCACAAGCGATTCTCTTCGCCATGACGATGGGTTGGAGGAACGGCGAGGCGCAAAAATTGTCGGATATCATGACATATACATAGACAGCTCACAGCATGAAAAGATGACTGACTTTGATGACCAAACCTGGGTTTCACACGAGATTCCGACTGTTTATTGAGTATGGTTTCAGGAAACGAGTGATGTGCATGTCATATATCGCTGGAGACAAATGAAGTCCTAGGCCCCAAACCAGTCGACAACTGCGCTGTGACAGGAAGGAGCGCGTCCGGCTAGCCATAGCCGGAGTGAGGAAGGCGTATAGTATTGTCACGTGACCCTTGTCACGTGAATAGCTTCATCGCTCATAAACTCTCTGAGCATCTAAGTCAAAAGGTACCAATNGGCACTTGTATAATATCGAAGCATATCTGTGTAGCATGATCTTTAATCTGTAGAATACGATTTGGGCCAGTGGCTAGGTAGTTCAGCGTACTAACCAGAAGCGCAAGATGCATTGGCTACCTGGTATTCTACTATACCTCAAAGTCGGGCTATTGCGGTGCCTGCTGCTTATTAGTAACCTTACAACTGCAAGCAATAGAGAGTCAGCGAGTACAGTCATCTCAAATAACCCATCTGGGTAAGTCGATACAGTATCATGCGGCTCAACATCCCTGCCGTTGCGATACCGCACAGTCCGACGCCGTCTTGGTCGTCATGACTCCCAATTCTGGGCAGGTTCAGACCTTGGAACCCGGCTGGAAAAGATGCTATCTCCGAACGACTAATGTCTACCTACCCACCTCGCTCGCCTTCTCGCCATGCGTCTCTCCTCCATTCGATAACGCTATCCTACAATGCTTCCTGCCCCTGGCATACGGTTCTGCCGTCAATGCCGCTTCTCCTTCTCCCAAGCTCCATCCTTAAAGCTAGGCTCTCGAACGACAACCAAATTCGCAGATGGCAGGTCGATCGCATCGAGAAGCATCACCACCGGCCCACGTGATGCCCTCAAGTCTGGACTTCCCCATCCGATAGCGTTGCCACAACGGCGATTGCAGTCCCAATTCCAACCCCTTCGCCCACCGACGCTCGAATCGCTGGGTAAGCCATCCCAGGCGAAGCACTACCGCCGGACTCGCAAATGGCTTCGGAGGGTGGTGCGATTGTCCATCCTGGCCGCAGTGGTGCTCCTGCTGGATGAGTATGCATACGACGCAGCTCTCACTCGTTCCTTTCGAACCTTCGCGACTGGCTTGGTCGTCGCTCTGGACTACAAGCTCAACTTCCGGCCGGACCCATGGATCGGTGACAGCATCAATGATCTGCATACGCGAAATGCCACGAAGCTGTTCGAGCTGCTTCGCACCAACGGTGGACTGTATTTGAAGATTGGACAGGCGGTTGCGATGCAGTCGGCCATCTTACCACCCGAGTTTCAGAAGATGTTTGCACGCATGTTCGACGATGCACCGCAGAACTCATGGAAGGATGTCGAAACGGTCTTCAGGGAGGATTTCGATGGCAAGACCGTGGAGGAAGTGCTGGGAAAGGGGGCAGTTATAGAAAAGACGGCGCGTGCCAGTGCCAGTGTCGCTCAGGTTCATTGGGCTCGTTTACCTGACGGTAGAGAGGTGGCAGTCAAGGTCCAAAAGAGGGAGATTGCCCGCCAGGTCGGTTGGGATCTTTGGGCCTTCAAGGTGGTCACAAAGATCTACAGTTGGTGGTTTGACCTGCCGCTCTACTCTCTTGTCCCGTATATCAGCGAAAGGCTGATGCTCGAAACGGATTTCCAGAACGAGGCTAGGAATAGCGAGAAGATGCGTGATTTGGTCCAGGGCGAGAAGAGGCTGAATGGTAGGGTATATGTGCCGAAGGTGTATCACGATCTCAGCAGTAAGCGCGTCATGGTGGCAGAATGGATAGATGGGGTACGGCTCTGGGACAAGGAAGGCATCCAGAACCCTTGGTACGGCGGCTACGGAAAGGGATCGCCTGGTGCAGGCGGCAAACCACTATCTTTTGTTCCAGCCAATGCGAAACTGGATGCGGAAGGGCACCTGAGGCCAGCCCGTAATGAATGGATGGGCCCGAAAAGAAAAGATGGTAGGCACTACGGTGGCTTGGGACTGAGCTACAAACCAATCATGCAGACTATGGTTGATCTTTTCAGCGCACAAATCTTCCTCTGGGGAATCGTACATTGCGACCCCCACCCGGGCAACATCTTCATCCGACGACTACCATCCGGCAAGCCAGAGCTTGTCCTGATCGACCACGGTCTATACATCACGATGGCGCCGAAATTCCGAAGGGAGTATGCGCTGCTATGGCGGTCGCTGCTGACGTTCGACAACGCCACGATCTCCAAAGTGGTCAAGGACGAATGGGGAATCAACGCGCCGGACATCTTCGCTTCTGCCACCCTGATGCGACCGTACGAGGGCGGCGACGGCAAGGTGCTTGCCGAGCTGCGCAGCATGTCTGAGAAGGAACGGAAAGAGCGCCAGTTCGAGATGCAGCAAAAGATGCGCAAGGGCATCCGTGCGATCCTGGCAGACGAAAAGCACTTCCCTCAAGAACTCATTTTCATCGGTCGCAACCTGAGGATCGTCCAAGGCAACAACCAGTTCCTCGGCTCGCCTGTCAATAGAGTCAAGATCACTGGCACTTGGGCCAGCAGAGCCCTCGCCGAGTCTAGAGACATCTCGTTCACTGAGAGGTGGAGGGAATACGCCAAGCACATTCTTTTCAGGACCGTCCTGCTCACTACTGATCTCATGTTCTACTGGTCCAAAGTCAGGCAGCTCCTCGGAAGGGGCAAGGGGATGGATTCTGACATTGAAGAGAGCATGAAGAAGATGGCCGAAAGGTAAGCCTTTTGAAAGCAGACGAGGACCCTACGTGATATACTCAGACCGACTTACATTGCAACAGCATGGGTGTCGAGCTCAACCACGGCGTTTTTGAAGGCTAGAAGTTCATCTAGCCCAGTTCCGAGTTGGTAAGAAAGAGAGGTCGGAGGCTTGGAGGTTTGGAGGTTGGAGACGTATCTTCGCTCAATCTCATTCGGCCGTTCCCTGCTGGAACCAGGGAGCGTTGTATTATGCTATCTTACGGCATTTCCTTTGTCTTGATTGACCACTGAAGTTCTCAGCCGGGAACCTTGTATTATTATAGATTTATCTTGTAGAATCTCTATAGATGAGAGCCAAGTTACACAGCGAAGAAAATAAAACACCAGCATCTTTGTCATCGAACACGTCCATCGGCCGACGATGATCCTCTTATGTCCTGTTGCTCCACTCTAATGCCTCATCGATATTCACCAAGTTCGAATCTATCTATAACAATTTGCGCCAGGTACTTCATCAGGTGGAGTGAGGAAAGGTTACAAAAAAGTCTCCTGATTCCGGTCCCTGGAGCTACTGCAGGTACATCTGCTGATACTTTCCATCCCGTCTGATCCCGTGATGGTCTGATATCTCCTTATCAATGGTTCGTTATCAACCCTTTGTCTGACGATTGTATACCGATAGCTATAATATAAACAATGCAATCAGCGAACCTACGACAATGGTGCTCCATAGACCGTTGAATCGTACAGAGATCGTGTTCGAAAGCTACGCACGTCAATCTCACTTGTCTGAGACTGGGACTTTATTAAACTGAGGCTCGAGTGAGATCTACTGGCCTTGCATCCACAACCATCAACACGAAAGAACGAGTATTAAAACTGCACCGCGAAGCATGAAGGACAACGACACGAGCAGTCCTTTACTGACCTTACCCGCTGAGATCCGCAACGTGATCTGGTCGCTGCTGCTCATCCACGACAGCGACTTGTACTACCTCCAGGCGAGCGGCGGGTCCAGCTCATCAAACGACAACGACCAGAACAACGACAGACAGCTTGCGCGCTTCTGCCCGAACATCCTGCAGACCTGCCGCCAGATCAACCACGAGGGCACGCCGATGCTGTACGGTGGCAACATGTTCACTGCACACTCGTCGCTGCTGGCGTCACTACCCAGGCTGATCCTCTGCTGGCGCGGCACCGTGCGGTTGCTCTGCCCTCCGGTCACGCATGCGCGCGCAGTCGCGCTCGTGCGCCGCTTCCGGCTGTCCCTCAGGCTCGACACCGATCCGCAGTTCACGCGGGAGCAGGCGCGCGACGCATTCTCCGGCGCGGACGAGCTCCGCGTGGACGTCTCGCAAGCCATGTTCTCAGGCTGCGACTTGCAGGTCCTGCGCTTGCTCGAGGGCGTGCGCGCGGTCAAGCTCGCCAGCGTCGTCGGCAGTGTCGGCGATGGCAGGTACGCCAAGTGGTTGGAGCGGCTCATGATGGGCCCTGTTGATGACATTGACGGCCAGGATGGAAAGGAATTGGCTGGCGAGGTTTGGAACGCTTGGGATCATGGGAATAGGTGAGCTTGGGGTGTTGATATACTGCGCCGTTGGATTCGATGGCACGATCTAGATCTTGTTGGGTTGTGGCATGCCGGCTTTGGTGTCTTGGATAGACCCGTATACCTCCCTTTCCTTGCATTGTTTCCATGAGCATCCAAATCTATAGTAAAAAGTAGCCAAGAAACATTCTTTTCGTACATTGAGGGATAAGATGTTGCAGCGTTGCAATGTTGCTTCGTGAGCCGTGCCGTTATCGTTATAATTGCTAGCTAGGGTTAGGGTACAGGCGGAAGGCGAGGTGATGGGTGGTTGCTACGCGACTTGGCTGTCACCAGAGACAATAACAATGTCAACAGCTTCAACATCGACATCAACAACAGAAGCAACGGCACCAAACAGTTTCCATCAAATGCCAATCAACGTAGACAGCCGACGAGGAATGTGTGGGGTGAATGTCATACGTACTGCGCAATATGTACAAGGTCTACGACGGCACAATCGTCCACGCATGCCTAGACACCACCAGAACGTCTGCACATGTCGAGACACGGTGACTGGACAGGAGTGAGGTCCGTTGAGTAAAATGGACCGATTGCAACGAGCAGATCGACTGATGTGGAGCGATGTGGGACGGTTCTCCCCCATATTGCCAAGCTCGCCAACCAAGATTTCACCAGCCACCAACTCCCCAGTGGGGTAGGTAATCATTTCACGCGCCAGCAAGCGCACATGAATGAAGGACGAGATCGGGGAGCGCGATCGCGAGAGATCCTTACGTAGGCGCGAGAACGTTGGTGGTAGAGATTTTCGCCTGGAGAAGAACAAAAATCCATGGCGGCAGACGAGACGAGACCTGACGAGACAGTCGACACGCAGAAGCGCGCAGATTGAGATCTGCAGCCCAGCACGCATGGACTGACCGAGACTCAGGAGGAGACAATCCCACAGCACACTTGCGTACCTTACTGTACCCCATCCTCCCCATAACGTCATCGACCGATCGAAAGCTGCCAGTCGCGCGCGAAAATCGTCATGGACATTANGGTCGGTACCTACCTACCTACCAACTGCAGATGTTGCCACAGCATTGGCTCGCAGCTACCGAAACGTCATAACAACGCATCAATTGAGCTATCCTACTGGTCGTGGCTGGGCGGTGGTGGTCACGGCCCTGGCCATGGAACAAAACATGACGGCCTTGCGAGCCCAGACGAGTCGGTGTGGTGCGAGCTAGAATGGTTTCGGTTTCCCTGCTTGCCGAGGTCTGTGCAGAGGTGGTGCAGATCGCGGGAGAAAGCCAAAGCAGACCAAGGCAGTGGACGACGGGATACCAAGGTGCTGTCCCATCAATTACGGTGCAGACGTGCTGGAAATTAGACAACAAGGGCTAGCAGCCAGGTAAATCAGAGATGGGGGGAAAGGCTGGGTGGCCAGAGAAAACGCCGTGTTCTCGTGAGATGCTGTAGTTCCAGAAGTTCTAGGTCGCAAAAGCCATTGCCGTGTCCTTCAGGATCATGCAGAAACGACAATTGATGACGGGAGGATGAAAGCACGAGAGCAGATGGGCGAAGCAACACGGACGAGAGTCGACAAGACGGCCACAGGGTGATCAATGATCTCGATGGACGTCATAGAGTAGTAGTTCACCAGCATCATCATCATCATCATCGTCGTCGTCGTCGTCGCCATCATGTTAAGCTTGTGACTGGTGAGACTGTATGCAATTTCGATTCGATTCACGATTCCAGCACTACCAACACGAGGACTGCAAGGACTGCTACGACTACCTCCCTCACCTATGCTTCCCCTCATCGATCCCTGCCCAGTCCAGTTCAGGTACTCGCCTGCCTGCCTGCCCTGCCCTGCCTTGCGCTGCTCTGCACTACCCAGCACTCTTCTCTACCTCGTGCTGCTTTCCCTTCTGCTCTCTGCATCTTCTGCTCTCCCTCTTCTTCCTTCTCAATCACAACCTACCCATCTAATCATCTAATACCCAACATCACCNACGCCCGCATAGCTTTGGCGAGGCATATTCCACGTTTTTGAGATACCCAAGATACCCATTTGTTTATCCTCGCGACTCTTCATTCCTCCTCGCCTGCCATGTCTTCCAAGGCCGTTAATGTTCCTACAAACACCAAGCTCAAGGAGAAGGATGTCAACGCCAAGTTGCAGCTCTACGGCATCTATGAAGGTGAGCGTGCCGGCTGCACTACAACGCACCCACCCACCGTGACTGACCAACTAGCTAGCTTTCTCCAACGGCAAGGTTCCCTCGAACAAGCAGATCGACATCGCTCTGAACACCGCGCTGGAATGGCGCGGCCTGAACACTCCCTCCAAGAAGCTCTCCGCCGAGGGTCAGCAGCTCGTCGCTGATCTACGCGACGTGATCGAAAAAGCCAAGATCCTCCTCCTTACAAAGAACGAGGGCAACCTGCTCCAGGATTTCATTTGGCAGACACAGAGCATTGGCGCTGGAGATGCGCAGAAGGTGAATGCTCCAGTCGACAAGGAAACCGCCAAGCAGCATGGTCAGGAAGCTGTCGAGGGTCTACGTACACTCGGCCAGCTGCTCATCACCAACGGTCAATTCAGGAAGCTTTGTGAGTCTCATCGCAAGCCGCCAGCTAGAAGTTTGTGCTGACTGTGATCCCAAGTGTCCGACGCCAGCATTCTCTTTAGAGACATTGCTGGTGATGCTGCCCAGAATGCAGCAAACAAGGTCAACCCATCCGAAGAACAGCTTTCCCAGATTGACAGGCCCGCTGAGGACAACACCTGGCACGAGCCCCCCAACTTCTCCAAGGACAACCTCAAGGCCCAGGTGCAGTCCAAGGTTCCTATCGGCAAGAAGGATGCGCAGGATGCCGTTGGCGACGCCACTCAGGTTGCCCACCCATCCGGAGAGAGAGATCCTGCTGCGGTCGCTGATTCGGCAGCTGCTGCCCGGGCAGATGGTGCCAATCCTGACGTCGATGGCAAGGCTGGCCTGAAGGCTGGCGTGGACACGCTCAAGAGCCGGGCAGATGACAACGTATCCGAGGATCAAAAGGACAAAGCTCGCGATCTTCGTGTGAGGACCGAGGACTACTTCAAAGGCAAGCTACCAAAGGAGAGGCGTGAGCAGACCATTTGGCGTCTGAAGAAGGTTCTCGTCGAAATCCAGGGACACAAAGACTGTACGTTGAAATGTGCCACTATTGCATTCGCAAGACAAGAAGGCTGACATCTCATCTATACAGACCAGCAAGCTATTGATACCATCCTGCGCCTGGCCGAGGAATATACTGGCCATGCCAGGAACATCGCCGACCAGAGCCACGGAACCGTCAAAGGTGCCCATTCTCAGGATACATTGAAGACAGCCGAGACTGACCTGAAGGTGTGTTTAGGATTCCTTGAAAACTCACGACCAATGCTGACAGATCTGAAGACACTTATCGAACGCTTTGCCAACGGCACCTCATTTGCTGACTTGCAGGAAGCCATCGACCAAATCTACCGAGATGCTGACAAAGACCCAGAGCTTAAGGGCTGGTTCAAGGATGTCGACAAGTACATCCGCCGCATCCTTCGGGAGCAGGGCTACGTCCTTGAAGAATCCTCCAACGAAGAAGGTCGTAGGATCTTCGACAAGGGCAACTTCCTGCTTCGTGAGCGTTACAGGAACCACACTGACCGCATTGCTGACGAGTTCAAGTTCTTGGCTGAGCAGTTCGATGCCGACCCATTGAACAAGTCCTTCGGTCAGTCAGTGCAGAAGCTCTTCCTCGACCTAGGCAATGATGAGAATGGCAAGCCAACCTTCAAGCCCCATCTCATCAAGGACCTCAGCGAGGTTCTGATCCCTGCATTCTTCGAGAACATCCGATACGTTCCAATTCCACGTATCGAGTATTCTGACCCATCTGTCGATGCCGTGGTCGAGAACCTTGTTATTGAAGGCGACAACTTGGCCCCAAACGTCTTCGAATTCGGCAGCGACAATTACTGGAGATGGGGCCGCAAGAGCATCCAGAACAAGAACAAGAACAAGGTGTTGTTGAGCGTCTCTGGCGTGCAGTTCGATCTGCGAGATGTCTCTTACTACATCAAGAAGAAGGAGGGTTTCCCTGGTATCACTGACAAGGGTGTCGTTGATCTCTTCCTCGGAGGCTCTGGCTTGAGCTTCAAGGTGGCAATGGAAACCTCGGACAAGAGTGACAAGGAGCACTTCTTCAAGATCAACACGGTCAACGTCGACATTAAGAACCTGAACATCAAGTTGAAGCAATCCAACCACAAGCTGCTGTTCTCCCTGTTTAAACCACTGCTCTTCAAAGTCATTCGCCCAGTTCTGCAGAAGGTCGTGGAGAAGCAAATTCGGGAGAATGTCCACAAGGCCGATGCCTTCCTCTTTGCTGCCAAGCAGGAAGCCGATCGTGCTGCCGACGAGGCCAGGAAGAATCCTGATCCTGAGAACATCCAGAACATGTACCAGCGCTACTTCAATGCCATGCAGAAGGAACTGCAGCAAGGCAAGGCCAAGAAAGAGAGGATTGAGAACAATACCCAGGTCAATGTCGCAGTCACACAGCACGACTCCATATTCAAAGACATCTCCCTCCCAGGTGGTATCTCCACCAAGGCGACGGAGTACAAGGAACTCGCGGCCAAGGGCGAGAAGTGGGAGAGCCCTGTCTTCTCGATCGGAAGCGCAAAAGAGTCTCCATCTCTACCGCCTGCCACCCAAATCACCCGAAAGCCTCACAATGTCACCCAGGGCGGTGTGCGCGACGTCACCGAGTCCAACGGCCCAGGTGCGGAAGCCTATGCTAGGACCAACGGCGGTTTCGCAAACCAGGTCAACGATGCCTTTCAGCCCTCCGGCAACGCTGATCTATCTCTGAGATAGGTGGGCTTATCACCGTATTAGCTGCGACTTCGCCAGCACTTTATTACAACCTTGCTCCTACGACGAAATTCAAGGATGGTAGACGGACGACGCTCTGGGAAGGCACCTACTGGATTCTCACTTGATACCCCTCTCTCATCCACACTTGTTCTGTCTGGTCTGGAAAACGAATCACTTTCCTTTTAGTCTATTTTGCTCGAGAAAATGGTGTGGTCTGCTTTGGAATGATTTCCTTGCAGCTCTTCCTCTTCCTTCTTTCTGTGGTTGTCTTTCTTCATGTGATACCATTGCTGCGTTGGAGGAGATGTCCTCTTCTCGTGCACCCTGAAATTGCTGAGGCGCTCATATGTCTTGAGTAGATCGCCTCGATACCACAATACCTACGTAATAAAGTTTCTTCTCTGTCGTGCTTTGGAAGCCTCTCTCTTTCTCATCGTATTTCCTCCTCGCCGCCCTTGTAAGCATTGACTGGCTTGTCTGTAAATCAAGTTTCCTTCTCATTGTCTGTTGCAGAGGTATTTCTTTATTCGCTGATATTTACAGAGCATGTATATGTTGATATATGGATTACTTTCTGAATCGGCCAGCTGTGTCTCATATGCTATCTACTGGGATGATGGTAGCATCGATTTTCCACTCCATTGGGATCCGCAAACGCTCTGAAAGAGATTCACAGCCCGATATAACGGACGAACGTTCACTGCTGTTTTACTCATTATGCTCGCTCGATCAATGGATATCGTATGAGCGCTTGCTTCATAGCACTTGAACTGTAACATGATTTACCATTCACCACTCGGCACCTGAGGCAGCAATGGGGAACCTGGAGCTCCGATTCTGCTGGGATATAACTCACAGAAAGTCACACTCCCTCATCAAACGCCTCTGCGTTGTTCTCTCCCTCCATTCCTTCTCTATGAAAGTATTGTCACGACTCGGCACCAAGCTTGCAAACGTCCACTTCGATCATGGCAGTCCCCAAGCGACCCGCATCGGCAATGGAAGAGGCTGATACAGTCCTTGGACGGCTGAAGTCAAGGAAAACCAGCACGATCTTGGAACAAGTCTCCGCCCTTCGCGCTCGTGGAATCGGCGACCACATCAACCTTCCACAGCTCGTGGTGTGCGGCGATCAATCTGCCGGTAAAAGCTCTGTTTTGGAAGGCATCACAGGCATTCCATTCCCTCGCGAGGATGGTGTCTGCACCAAGTTCGCTACAGCCATCACTCTCACACACGCTGACCAACTCACTACGATCGAGGCCAGCATAGTGCCTCACGCTCGTCGGACAAGTGATGTTCGATCTAAGCTTTTGGCCTTCCGTCGGACTCTGGCTGATCTTTCCGACCTGCCAAATGTTATACGAGATGTCGGCGCTCTGATGAGTCTCAAAGGCTTTGGCAATGTGTCGTCCGGCCCCAGTTTTGGCGAAGATGTCCTTGCGATCAAGCTCACTGGCAAGACTGGCCTTCATTTGACTGTCGTAGATCTTCCTGGGTTGATTTCTGTGGAGTCGGAAGACCAGAACGAGAACGACCTGAGCATTGTACAGTCGCTTGTCGATGACTACATTGCCAACCCGAGGACCATCATCCTTGCCGTCATACAGGCGGCCAATGATGTTCAAAACCAGATCATTATGAAGAAAGCTCGCAAGGTCGACCCTTCGGGTGGAAGAACGGTGGGGATCATCACAAAGCCGGATCTGATCCACAGAGGCACCGAGTCGCGCATATCCGCTATGGTCAAGAACCAGGATAGCACCAGACTGAAGCTTGGGTTTTTCGTGCTGAAGAACCCTGCTCCCCAGGAATTAAAGACTGGCATGACACTAGAGGAGCGAGAGTGTAGCGAACTGCGGTTTTTCCAAAGCCCACCCTGGAAGGAGCAGGCTCTCGACCCGAAGCGACTGGGAGCCGCTGCTTTGCGCATATACCTCCAGACCCTTTTGAGCAAACACTTTCAAAAGGAGCTTCCCAGGGTGCGAGAGGAGATGAAGTCGCTCACTCGCGCGACCGAACATGAACTCCTCACCCTGGGAAGGGAGAGGTCCTCACCTTCTGACCACCGCGTGTTTCTCTTGCGCCTTGCAGACCATTATAAGGCGCTCGTGACTGGAGCTTTGGATGGCAATTATCTGGCACCGTTCATGGAGACAGCTGCCGGGAAGGGAGGCGCCGAAAGCCTGCGTCTTCGCGCGCGTATCCACGAATTAAACACCAAATTCGCAAACTACATGCGTACGCATGGGCAACACAGGAAGATACAGGCACCTGCTGATCCTAAGAACTCAATACCAGTGCCAGAAGCGCAATCCAGTTCGGAAGAATCGAGTTCTGACGAAGATGAGGTCAACGAGTCCGATGAGGACAACATTCAGATCACAGTGACACAGGCCGAAATGAAAGCCTGGGTGAAAGAGGTAACCATTAGGGCTCCCCAATACCACGTTGAGTTATACATCCGCTGACATTTTGTCAAGGTATACATGAGGACCAGGGGCAAAGAGCTTCCAGGGGGTTCAAACCACATTCTCATCACGGAACTCTTTCGCTGCCAATCTGTGCACTGGCGAAAAATCGCCGAGGGCCATTTATCGGCAGTCATTAAAGAGCTCAGAAAGTTCGTAGACCTTGCGATTGACCGGATCAACAGGGAAGAAGCTGTCTCCCGTGTGATGCAGAACACGGTGCGCGAATCTCTCGACAAGAGCATGGACACTGCGGAGCAGGAATTGGGACGGCTTTGTGAAGATGAGCTACAACAGCCAGTCACTTACAATCATTATTTCACCGACAACATCCAGAAGTCGCGGCAAAGGGCGGCAAAAGCCATAGTGAAGCGCGCCATTGAAGATGCAAACCTGGCGGGCTCTGGGGACTTGAGTCCAGATTTTGGTAAGAAACAGGCTTCTGGACAGAAACAGAGTGATAATAATCGAACTCCATATTCCGAAGAGAGACTTGCACAGGCGTTGGAGACCAGAATCGTGGTCGACATGGACGAACAGGCGTGCGAGGAGGCTCTGGCCAGCCTCGATGCCTACCACAAGGTATGCAACGCATCGACACTTCAGATGATTCCAAAACAGATCCAGCTCACCATCTAAATCTTGTCTCGCAGGTGGCGATGAAGACGTTCGTCGACAACGTCTGTAGGCAAGTCATCGAAAGGCATCTGCTGAGAAGTCTCCCCAACCTCTACTCCACCGAGCTTGTGGCGTCCTACTCGGATGAACAGCTGAATTCGATCGCGGGAGAGGATCCGGAAGTTGCTGAGAGGAGAAAGTCCCTGAACAATCTGCTGGCTGACCTCAAGGCTAGTTTGAGGGATCTCGGCAATTGACCACCTCCACCAGGCTGAAGCTCTTTGTCATTTTGGTGCAGCTTACCATGCATGGTCCACGTTCTGCGGTGTTTGCTTAATGCACTCTGGATAAGGAATTTCACATTTGAGAAGTTACCAGTGCGACTGGAAATTGGGAATATCCATGGCATTGACGGGCTTTCGAAACAGTCGCTGTTGGCAGACTTTGAATCCAATCTTGCTCAGCGAATCAATTGTCTCAGCTCCAGATCTGTGGTAAAGATACTGCCTTCACAAGACGAATCTTGCGATAGTAATTATCAAGCTTTGCAAGGGTAGGTGCAGCATCCGGCCGGATAGATGAATGCGCAGATACTGCACAGCACATGCGTCAACACGGAGACACTACAGTTTCACACGCCACATCCTGGCGAAAACTGAATAAGGTAGGGTCTAGAATTCAACAGCATCCCAGCCAGTCTGCAAGAAAGCATACCTAGGTACTGTAGGTATCGCAGAACAGTAGAGTTTAAGAGAACTCGAGAAAGCTGCACAGCACCTTCCGATATGACGTGGGTATCCCTTACGCCTGTCTTCACGCTCCCAGAGACACAAAGTCGAGGGTTTGCACATGGCATTCACCTCGCTGTTGGCTTCGACCTTGGGCAACGCACGCTGGAGTAACCTTGGAAGCATGCATGCGTGCAGAAGGGTAGATGCAGGACGGGAGTGGCCGAGAATTAATAGAGCCGCGCGTCATCTATCTCCCTCCAAGCCCCCCTTTCCTTTCTTTGGCATTCCGCCAATCAGCAACGGAAGATTCAGGGTCGGCGCAGAACAGATAGTTCAATAGACGTGATCCCGAATGGCCTCTCTACGTCTTGTGGTCTGTCCCTGCCAGCGACAAGACTGGATTTTCTTGAGGAATTCAATACCTCGTACTGTACGCATCTACTGTAGATGAGAGCCGTCGTAACCCAGATGCCAAAGGCTACACAAGAATAGCATCGATATGCAAGGAACAGGCCTAGTCGTCCATCCTTCCGTCGCAAGCTTACGCACTCTCCCACGATGGGAAGTACTCTACCCGCGGCGCCTTTGCGGAGAAGGGTGTGTGCACACGCGTACCAGTAGGCGCCAGTCCCCTGTGGTCCACGACTGATTGTGCAGAATATAAGACTGGAGAGAGAGACTTGGACGAAGAGGCGTGGCGGTCGAGAGAAGGGAAGACTGGAATGGATATAGAAAGACGAAGCAGGGAATGTCTCCCTGAACCGACCTAAGTCCAACAGAGTAATTGATTTCCAACGGCGTTTGCCCTAAAATCTCCCAGTGCCGGGAAGGGGGTGGCAATACCAGCGGTACTGTAAACAAGACAAGCCTTTAGACACTTCCATTGATCCCCGCAAGAGCGTTGCTTGTTGCTTGTCGACGTGCTTGATCGTTCTTGGACATGGCCAACCACGAGGTCTCTGTTGCTGCAGTTGGTTTTGCAGAATGGCAGGGCAGAGATTTCCGAGATACAGCAGCTGTCCGGCGAGGTCGTCCAGCTCGGGGATGAAAACTGGGTTGGCCGGAGAACAGGACCAGGAGGATGTACCTGGTCGAGCAGTCCCCTATGCAGGACAAAAGTAGGGACAAGACGATTCGATTCGGTACGAAGAGATAGAATGGAAACAGCACAGGTTCGCTCTGCAGCGACGATTTGATAGTCTAGAGTTGCCGATGGGCCGCGTCTGTCTCCCATCCGATCTAAGGTTGTCTCGTCTCGTCTCGACTCGTTCCGGCTCATCTCTCTCTCCTCTCCCTCCTTCTTTCTCCCTTCCTTCCTCCCTCTCTCCCTCCCTCTCTCTCACACAATTTCTTCACCTCTTCGCCCTTCCTCATTGTCCGTCTCCTTCTTTCCTGTTACAGCTCCAATTAGCCTGGATTGTGAACCCTCACAACACCTCACCGTCCTGACGACACTCGTTTCTTTCGCTTCGCCTTCGTTCCCTCCTGGTTCTCATCTTATATTCCATCGCACATCACAATGAANGCTCAAAGCCTAGCTACCACCGTCGCCGCCAGCGCTCTGTACGGCGCCGGCGCCGTCCTCGCCCAGAGCTGGAAGACTATCCCAAACATTGAGGCCTACGGCCAGCACTTCTTCTACTCCAACAATGGCTCTCAATTGTATGTTGATCTCCTAACGTGTCACTGGCGATCTTGGCCACGCAATGCCATCCTTGTATGGCTTGGGCCGCCCTGACTTGGCTCGCGCGCTGACATCCCTCACAGCTACATGAAGGGTGTTGCCTATCAACGTGAGTGATCGTCTCTCGCCCACAACGTCTTCGAAGATCCCTTCTCCATCCTAACCATCCTCGTGTCGCCACAGAGAACTACCAGGCCAACGGCTCCGAGAGCAGCAATGCCGACTTCACAGACCCGCTCGCCAACGCCGACAACTGCAAGCGTGACATTCCTATCATGCAGGAGATCTTCACCAATGTTATCCGTGTTTACGCCATCGACCCTACACAAGACCACGATGACTGCATGCAGCAGCTTGCTGATGCCGGCATCTACGTCGTCGCCGATTTGAACGAGCCAGGTCTTTCCATCGAGAGCGACTCCCCAGAATGGAACGTTCCTCTCTACGACCGCTTCACCTCCGTCATCGATGCCATGCAGAAGTACAACAACGTCATTGGCTTCTTCGCCGGTAACGAGGTTGTCAGCGCCGGTAACCAGACTGCCGCTGCTGCCTTCGTCAAGGCCGCCGTCCGTGACAGCAAGCAATACATCTCAGACCGTAACTACAGGAAGTCCCTCGGTGTTGGTTATGCCACCGCCGATGTGCCTGCAAGAGACGAGTTGGCTGCATACTTCGCCTGTGGTGACGAGACCTCTCAGATCGACTTCTGGGGTTACAACGTGTAGGTGACAAGCAAAAGGAAGCGAAATGGAGAAGACATCATACTGACAATCCGGGTAGCTACTCCTGGTGCGGCGACTCAAGCTACACTGCGTCTTCATACGACGAGCGTGTCAAGTTCTTCTCTGACTACCCAGTCCCCGTCTTCTTCGCCGAGTACGGCTGCAACCAGAACATCAACGGTGGTCCTTACGACCGTCCTTTCACCGAGGTTGCCGCACTTTTTGGTGACAAGATGACTTCCGTCTTCTCTGGTGGTATCGTCTACGAGTACTTCAACGACGATAACAAATACGGTATGTATCAACAACATTGCCACCTGAAAATAATGTTCTGACGCTCTTTTCAGGTCTTGTCAGCATCGACGGCGATAGCGTCTCTCCCTACCCAGACTTCACTTCGCTCAAGTCCCAGCTCGCCACCATTTCCCCATCCATCACACAGTCCTCCGCCTACACCCCAAGCAACTCGGCTCCTGCTTGCCCTACCGTCGGTGTCAGCATCGATGCTTCAGACAGCTGGGCCGCCACCGCCAGCCCTCTGCCTCCTCACGTCAACCCAGCCTACTGCGCTTGCCAGGTCAGCAACTTCGGCTGCGTCATTACCGACACCGATGCTACCAAATACGGCGATGTTTTCAACTACCTCTGTGGTGACGCTGGTGTCGACTGCTCTGGTTTCGACCACAACGCCACTACTGGAAAGTACGGTGCATTCGCTGGTTGCTCGCCTCAGCAACAGCTTGGATACATTGCGAACCTCTACTACAGCTCCCACGGCAAGAGCGCCAGCGCCTGCGACTTCAGTGGTATCGCCAGCACTCAGAAGCCAGCCACTGCTTCCGGCTGCGCTACCTACCTTCAGAACGTCGGCACCACCGGTTCCATTCCTGCTCCAACTGGCCAGCAGGGCACTGCCGCCGCTAGCGGTAATGCTGGCGCTGCCAGCTCTGGTGGCTCCGCTGCCACTGGCAAATCCTCTTCTTCTTCCAGCAAGGGTGCTGGTGTCTCCAACTACTCTGCCAGTGGTATCTTTGACATGGGCAAGCTGTTCTTCGGTTTCTACGTCGCTGTTGCTCTCGTCTCTGCCACCGGTATTCTGGTGTTGTAGAGCGAGCGGTATCGAAGCAAAGGTGTATTGCATGGTTTAGAGTAAGGTTGGAGATGGGAGGTCTGATTTCTGCAGAAGGTTTCCTCATTTCTGCCCTGTTCAATCCATCAGCGTACAATTGAAGAGCGTCTCAAGATAGAAAGTCTTCCTGTTTGGCAAAACTCCCTTTTGGAAGAGGAGGGTGGGTTATAATTCCGGCGTCCGTCTTCAGATCCACCCTTTTTACTGTTTTATGGCACACATTACCTTTTGTGGTACCTGTTCTTTTCTCTCTTCACATCAGATGCTTATGTAGATTATGAAAGAAAAATCATCTGTACTTGTCCGAGAGATTATCTCACTTGTTTGCCCAATTACGACCTGGTAGTGGTCAAAATAGTAACCCGGCTTTTGCTAGAATTTGGGATTCTCAGCTGTAAATCCGGTATAGCTTCAATTTGCTAAATGATCATGACGAAATGGCTGTTATCAAGAATCAAGGACCAAGAAGGACAGAAACATCATCTCAAATGGAGTCAATTGGTTTGGAAAACACCAAATACGATATACATCTAGACTGAACACGGCAGACGAGAGTAAAAGAAAAAAGAGAAAACGGCTTTAGGGAGGGAAAAAAAGACTTTTCCAACATTTGCATGAAATGGATGCCTCAATACGAAATACCGCCAGCAAAACATCAAAAACCTTCAAGATCCCAGCCGGCGACGATGGAAAGCGGCATCTAGAAGTCCTCATTGCTGAGCCTCCGGGCATCACGGCCGACGGTCTCGGTCTGACCACCTGGGGCTCCTCGCTCGTGCTGGCCGACCAACTGCATGCTCTGCTCAGAGACGAATTGAACGACGTGCTGGCAGTCGGAAACGAGTTAGAGGCCAGCGGTACACATCAGTATGCCATTCTCGAGCTCGGCGCGGGTACCGGCCTCGTTGGCCTTGCTGCCGCCGCTCTATGCAACGAGCGCCAGCACGGCAACAGGGGCGCCATTGCACGAACGATGCTGCCGCCCACTACCGTCATGACCGACCTGCCGCCCATCGTGCCTGGCACCTGGCAGAGCTGCGTACTCAACGCCGCCGCCTTCACCACCAGCGCCGTGCCTCTGCCGGCCTGTGGCTCCCTCGACTGGACGCAGCCGGACGCACTGCACATCTCGCACCGTCTTGCAGAGGGGGATTCCACCTCATTAGCTCCTGCGGAACTCGTCCTCACGCCTTCTTCAAATCCCTTCCCGCTGGTCCTCACGGCAGACACCCTCTACTCGTCCGAGCAGCCTGTGCTGCTCAGCGGCACCATTGCGGCATGGCTACAGCGCACCTCGCGTGCCCGCGCCGTCGTCTGCTATGCTTCCAGATTCGCCTACATGGACGTCATTCGTGACTTCTGGGAAAACATGGACCGCCTCGGCTTGGAATGCGTGGGCGAGGGCCAGAGAGAGGGCCTGGAGGAGGATGGTGGCGATGACTGGATGGAGGTCGGCGGCACGCCTTATGAGTGGTGTGTTTGGCGCTGGAAGGCATCGACTTGTTAAAATCCAAGCGGCAAGCACTGTTGAGTACCTTATCCACTCGACGTTATATTCGCACCACGCAACCCCCCATTCGAAAGTATGATCAGCTGCTCGTCACGCTGTGACACGAAACGCTGGCTGTCGGTCGACAATGCATGATACATTTTGGAAGCTATAGTGGAGGCCGAAACTAAATTACCATTCTGTAGACCAGCTGGCTCCGTATTACATTGTTAAACCCATTAGAAAGTACACTGACGAGCGATCAAACACGGGGTATCTCCTATCTCGACGCTCTTCGTTCCCTCCTTAATCAACACGCTGAGCAAAAATCCACAATCGTGCCCTATATCTCAGGCACCTCGCCGTCGAAGTGCATCTTCCAGGTCAGAGGGAATGGGAACATCTTGCCCCAATCCTCCGTCATGTAAGCATAGAATCCTTCACCTCTGTCCACCTTCTTGATCTGGCCCTGAGGACCTGGCGCCGGCCTGAGGTTCTGCAGTCTGGCGACGGTCTTGAGCATGGCAGTCAAGGCGACCTTGCTGATGCTCTCGCCCAGGCAGCGGTGCTGGCCCATGCCGTAGTGGATGTAGGTGCTGAGATCCCTGTCCAGGCGGACAGTGTCTGGTTCTGGGAAGATGGATGGATCGCGCGAGGCCTTGACGAACGACATGAACACCTTGTCGCCCTTCTTCACGTCCACATAGCCCTGGTAACCAGTGTCATTGACGGTCGCGTCGGCCGCCGCCCGTCGGTATCCACCGAACGTCGTCTTCAACCGGTTGGCCTCAAGGCAGTAACGGAGCAGCTTCTCTTCTGCCTCTGGGGTGTTCTGTGCAGCCAACCGCTGAATTTCTGGCCAGTGCTGGTGGCCCTCCTGCATGTAGTATTCGAGGATTTGAGTGAACTGTTTATGACGTTAGCTTTATGTCCGATTCCCAATTATAGGCTTCGAATAACTCACCACTTGCGACTGGTTGGCCACCATGGCTCCAGCAGTACCCAAGATGTGAGCGTGCACAATCTCCTCAGTATCGAGACCAGTCTCTAAGAGCTTGCGCACCATGTGCACACCGTAGTCCTTCAGAGGCGTGGTCTCCTGGTGGAAGCGATCGGTGATACCCGCCAGCCAGCCGGTCTTGCTGACGAAGTTGACATTGGCCTGGACAAGCTGGGCCAGCTGCTGGGTGACCTTGTAAGTTCCAAGCGCCAGTGGGAAGCTCTTGACAGGATCGACGTCGAAGAACAGGAACACAAACTGTGCAGCCATCACCAAGTACAGCTCTTGCTCGGAGTACACTCCTCTTGGGTGCTCGGCGGTTTTAAGAGGGAGCGAGAAGACGTTAGCGACGAAGTGGGTGTGTGCCAGGTTACCGACGCTAGGATGTAAGTCAGCAGCTGTCGATTAATGCTCGGAGAAGTCTGCGGATTGACTTACTCTCTGGTCATGTCGATTTGGTTGACTCCAGCGATCTTGCAACTCTTTTCTCTCAACAGCTTCAAGGTGATGCCTTCGTAGAACTGCTTGACCTGCTCGTGCCACTGATCACGGTAAAGTGCCTTTTGCATGATCAACTTCTGATCAGCAAAGTACTGGCCGTCTCCAGTCAACATGAAACGCTTAGCCCTTGGACCGTACAAGTATGTAAATGGCGCTTCGTTGATCACCTCGAAGGTCTTGTTGTCCTTCATGATCTGGGTGACACCAGGGTATGCCTGGATAGTCACTCTCTTGGGAATACGCTTTGGTCGGTCCCAGCTGTAGTGGGACTCGCGTCCGAGGACCTTCATGATTTTCCTGTTCTCATCTGGGATCGTCATTGGGTGGTGAGCGTAGATGCTGTTGGGCAGGAAATGCTGATTTTGTGTCAGTGTATGTACGTAATGCAGAACAATGGGCCAAGAGGGTTTCGTTAGACTCACATCTGGGAACGCGCGCAGGAAAAGCTTGTAGAAACTGCAGCCCTGCTCGACGTTCAAATCGTATTGGACCTCTGAGTAACCCCAGTTGGTCAGGTTCTATGATTTGTTAGCGACTGGGCTCGTCGAATATGCTTTCAATATGGGTAAATACCTTCGCGTTATAATCGATGGTGTAGAAGCGGTCACCACGCACGAGCGCCACAGCATCAGACAAGATCGCACGAGAGATGGTGTACGTTGGGCAGATACCGACACCAGGCTCGCTGATTTCACGGCCATCGAACATGGGCTGTTTGGCAGCCTCGGCGACAAGACCGGCATAGAGCTCGACCCTATCAGGCTCCTCATAGAGATTCTTGAACTGCTGGGCGACCTTGGGATCTGGGTTGATGTCCTCGAAAGTCTCGTGAGTCTTCAAACCGAAGAATTTGCGGAACTCGTTGAGGGAGGCGAGATCCCACATACGAGCCTGCTTCATACCAAGGACTTCAATGGCCTTCAGCGCCTTGGGGACGTGGTGGGCACCGAATCGACCGGCGACGTCTTCAACACTGGAGGTGATGATCTCCACGAGCTCGTCATCATCATAGAAGCCATTCGCATCCCTCTTCATGCCGTTGAAATCACGCTTGAATGGGTCTTCCGGCATAGCCTGTTCCAACTTATGCATTCCAATAAGCAACTCAGGCTCAGAAATCTCCTCGGCTGGCTTGCCCCAAATCTTCTTGAAAAGATCCTGGGTCCATTTGTCGTCCCTGTCACTGATGGCCGAGTGCCACCTGTAGACGAGGTTGAACTCTGCTGAAACCTGGTTACCAACACCACGTGGCGTACCCTCGCCGTTGAATAGGGTATCGCCCATCTTCACACGGGGGTCAAGGGTCCAATTGGAGTTGGAGCGGGTGACGTTGACGATGGTGCGGACGTAGTCGATAAGGGTGATGTTCATGTACAAGCCACTTGTAACCAGACGAGCCGTCTGGAAAAGATCGTTGTCATATTTCTTCCATGCCTTCTCAGCAGCTGCGGCTGGCAAACCCTCTCTAGGCTTGGTGAATCTACCGTTTTCATTGATCAATGCCAACTGTTCGGCGATGTAGTTGTGGAATCGATTGAACATGATCAAGAGAACACCGCAGCCTGGTGGAAACAGCAGAAGACGGTGCTCGGCAAAACAATCAGGCTTCAACATTCCGTCCTTAAATGTTCTGATTTGGTCTTGATCCTCCTGGTTGTCGCCATAGAGTGGAGAGAGATCGAGGTACGACGACGTTTGCGAGTTGTTGTAGTCCGCATGGTCAGTCTGAAACAGATCGTGAATAACCAATGAAGCCCAGTAAAAAATGATTGAGCTGTTGCGGTTCGGGTGTTCCTCGAACTTCTCTCGTGCAAATAGCGAGTCGAAGATCAAACCAGGGTCTGGACGAGCACCGGGCTGGATCGTCTCTGGGTAGACAGTTCTCGCGTAAGGCGTGTTTGCTGCGCCCAAGTGAGGGTACATGATATTGTTGTATGACTATAGAGCGTTAATTTCCCTGACTGCACGCCATGCTATGTCGAACTTACTCCATCGGCTTGTCTGTATTTGAACTGGTCGCCCAGGTATGAAAGCGGCGGATGTTGCAGACTGTTGAATAGTTGATCGACGAACTGATCGGTGAGCTGCTTGCGCTGCAGTGAGTTGTCTGGCATGCCCACAACAAGCTGGATGATGCGTTCCTGGAAACATGTTAGATATCAGTGTAGACTACAAATCACCGACGGATCCATACCATCAGCATGGTCTTGTCATCAACCGGCTCCTTTCCGACCATGATCTTATCTGCCAATGTCTTGTAGTCGCTGACGCCGAAAGACTTCAGGTTTTGGAGCCATGATGCATGCTGCTCGTGGTCGATGTATTTCCCATCTCCAGTCTGATCAGGGAGTGGTCGCATCATGTGCGACACCAGTCCTGTGAACGATTGCAAAGCATCTTTGATATCGCCAGTGCTCTCACCGTGGTCTGGAGGGTCTGGATAGCGCCCTTGAGCCTCGTTCTCGGACTTGCGTGTTACAATGGGCGGCCTCTCTTGCTTTGCAGAGTGAGCTGCCGCACTTATAGTTGCAGAACCATTGGGAGCCTCGGTCACAGGCTCTGTTGCTTTGGTGGCGCTCTTGCCCCCAGACGGGGCAGTTCCGTTTGTGCTGACCGACCCATTTGTCGCGCCATTGGTTGCGTTGTTGCTCTGCCCATTCGATTGGCCAGTGGTCTTTCCGTTGCTCTGTCCATTACTCTGCCCATTGGCATGTTTTCCAAGCGCCTGGCTTTTGCGCCGCTTGGACAGCATACGATCTAAGATAGACATGATGATGCTATGAGGGGGGTTGACGGAAGGTTTGGATGGAAACACAAGGAACAGAGGGAAGGAAAAGAAACGGACTGGAGATTTTGGATTTCAGAGGGAAGAAGGGCGAATAGCTCCATCGACCTCAAGTCGCCCATGCACGACATCGAAGACTCTAACCATCCAATTCACACCCACCTTTGGCTTCTACCCGCCATGCGGTGTATCTCTTCGCGTAGGCTGCATTGCAACCGGTTTCGATACCATGATCGCCCCATCGTCCCAGGTTCGAATGAGGCATGTCCGGCGTCGATAGCTGCAATGCTACTAACGCAGAGAGGCCGCCACGACACCGATGACGCCAGTACGAGCGTCGTGCATTCTCTCTGGTTGGCTAGTGGCCACCAAACGTACGTGTACGATGTAGACATGGAAGCTCATACCATCAACTTTCTGTAATTTGATCGACGGTCGCTTTTGGGATGGCTGCAGGGCGTAGGTCACCCAGCTTGACCCACCACGACCAGCGGCATTAGCGCTTCGATATGGCGTCGATACCATTGGTTCCCGCGAACCGATCTTGGCTTGGTGACCAGACCATGTAGCTACGCAATGGCCACTACTCGATTCACAATTGGTGCCGGAGGCCTACATACCCACTGGTGGGGCATTGTCATTCCAAGGAGACAGGAACTGGTGGAGTGGTGGCAAGGAGTGTCTCCCTGGGACGTGAAATCCCTGATCCGCGCTTGGATCAGAAGCAAATTGAGAGATTCCTAGTCGCATGCCTCTTTGTAATTGTCCAGATCACCTGAGGGTCTTTGCAACAGCCGAAGCTTTCTCAACAACCGAGCAGGGGGCAGATCTGATCGTGCCAATGTTCTGGGTTGCCGCCCACTCCCCACCACGGTCTCTGACATTCGCTTCCGTGCCCATATTGATATCGATGGTGGAGATGTGTCACACAGTTGTTGCGAGAACGCTTGAGACTGTACAACCAGCCGCCTTTCTATTCTCGGAAGCCTTATGACAGTCGTCCGTACGCAATACCCACATCACCAGACTCTTGCATGACTATGCTACTTTTGTGCGTCCACCGAGCAATCCCACCGAGCAATCCCATCGAGCAATCCCATCGAGCAATGGGTTGACGACGGCTCATAGTGGTGTCGTGGGGTTGGCAATCCACGAGGGGAATCTTGAACCAATTTGAGACAGCTCCGGGACGATCAATTCCGCATTCCAATTCTGCCTCAGTGGTGAGGGCGAGCAGAGGTCAAAGAACGATGATGGATTTGTTTGGTCGAAGCTCCCGTTGATAAGGTAGGCGGTAGCCCCTGGAAAAGAGGAGAGGCCGGAGGAGACAGACAAAGCGTTAATGCACGCGCCGCTCCGTCCCCTCACGGCGTCAGCCGGCCGGTCGCTAGTGGGATCTCACTAGCAAAGGCCAGTCAAATTACCGCTGTCTATGCATCGTCCGGTCTCGTGCCAATCGACGGAGCCATCGCCATGGACGAATCCAGTCATGGTCTTCTCCTGTCCTGTCGACGCAATCCCCCTGGGTGCTACATGGAGCCGTCGGCAAAAGCAAGAACTATCAGATTCTCCACCGATGGGGGCTCACTGCCTTGCCTATAGGACGAGCGGTGATATGCAGAGCGACGCGAACACATGTCATCAAACAGTACGCCAGCCACATGCTACTGAGCCCACGACATCTGCAATAGATGCGTAGCTTGCTTTCCGCTTGTAGCAAATGCAGACACTTCAGAGATACAACCCCCTGTACTGCCTACCTGTGAGCCAATGTTACCGGGCACAACAGGGTGGGGATTGCATGGTGGATGGCATGCAGCATTATATTCCCGTAGCTCGATGTTGATCCTCGATGCCAGATGTGGCCATGGAGGGATCGTGGATGGCCGGAGTATCCACCCTACCTCCTACTGTAGAGGCGGCAAGGTCTTGCTAGGTTGCATATGCATCTTAGACCCAGAGCGAGGGAGGTTGTCATACTGATCAGCGTGGCCACTCGTAGCAAACACTTTTGTAGTAGTTCCATGCTCACTGTCGTCAGCTTGGTGGAGCCTCTGGACTGCCCTCTTAACAATAACACCCAGCACGAGGCTTTACCCGAGAATGTTCAACCGCTTCGCGTGTCGCGAATAGAGAATTGATGTCGTGTTTGAAGACATCTCACCTGTTGTAGCATGAACTGCTTGAGGATAAGAGGCAAACGGTGTATACAATGGACGAACCAGCGCACCTCGGAGACCTGCCACCCACACAGGGTTCAGGCAAGAAGTCGTTGATCTTGTGTTTTGATGGGACCGGAAACAAGTTTACAGGCACTTCATCAGACACAAACATTGTCAAAATCTTCAGTTTCTTAGATCGAGAGGATCCCAATCAGTGTCAGTATGCCCGTCTCTGGTCAGGTGGGATTCATTTGCTGATGTGAAACAGTCCACTACTACCAACGTGAGTCGAAATGCCAAAAATGAAGCTCGCAAGCAAGCCTTTGCCACCTAATTAACGACGACCAGCTGGCATTGGCACATACACTAAAGTGCATTCGCTCTCCAAAAAATCAGCTTTCGGTAAGTGGTCTATAGCATCACTGCTGAAGCACTCGTAGTGACCCTCTCTCCAGGTCGAATCAAGTCATGGTACCTCAAGGCCAAGGACCAGGCTGTTGGCCACAGTTTCGGCGAGCATGTCATGGCTGGCTACAAGTTCTTGATGCGATACTACTCTGCTGGTGATGAGATCTACATGTTCGGATTCAGCAGAGGGGCTTACACTGCCCGATTCCTTGCTCAGATGCTTGATTATGTTGGTCTACTCAGCACTGGCAACGAAGAAATGCTGCGTTTCGCCTGGAAGACTTTTGCCAAATGGCAGAGTCGTACGGAAGAAACCGACAGAGAGCGAGGTGAAAAACATAAGATGTTCAAGTTTATGGAGCAATTCCGTGAGACCTTTTCTCGGCCAATTGATCCGATCAAGTTCCTTGGCCTTTTCGACTGCGTCAACAGTGTCCCGCAATTCGAGGCAGCCTGGATGGGTCGAACCAAATTCCCATACACTGCAAAGACTAGCGCAAAGGTGATCAGACACGCTGTCTCGATCGATGAGCGCCGTGCCAAGTTTAGACAGGACTTGATTTCCGGTCAAGAGCCTTCGCCGGATTTCACGACACATCATCTAGGGAGAGAACACCTGCATTTGCCTCATCGACACAATGACGACGAAGTAGATGGAGAGAAGCCGCCAAGGCCTGGGATGAAGCGACGCAACTCTCCAGAGTTCACCCGTTTCAAGTCCAAGAAGAATCCTAGACGCGCCTCGAACACGCGGCCTGTGTCCTCCGCGGACTCGCAAATCTCAGTCGACTCAACCGCAATGCTGAGGAATCGCGTGGCGTCTGGACTGGGTGGGGCGGAAGAAGAACCCCAGGATATTCTTGAAGTATGGTTTGCAGGTACAGTACCTATATCCGATTTCCCACTAACATAAATGCCATTAGTACCTAACAGATCATCCAGGCCAACATAGCGATATTGGTGGAGGGTGGGGTGGAGAAGACCGACCGGCAAGCGACATGCCATTGATGTGGATGCTACGCGAAGCTCGCAGAGCTGGCATGCCAGTTGACGAGGCCAAAATCGAGAACAACCATCCACTGCTGGATGATGTCACCAGAGAAGAGACCTTCAAGGGTACTGGAGGGCCAGCGATCAACGCGCCGGTCATTGAGCTCGACGGACGGATGGTGAGCCAGCCGATGAGCCCAGAAGAGATAGCCGAAGCGGAGCTCACCATCAAGCAAATCACCACTCAGACCAGGTTGCATGACATGTTGTCCTTCGGTGGTGGACTCGGATGGGGAGCAGTGTGCGCCTGGCAGGTCATGGAGCATCTGCCGTTCCGACGAATGGATCTTCAGAAGGACGGTAGCTGGAAACCCATTAGTTGGCCACTACCTCGAGGCGAAGTTCGTGATATCCCCGCTGGAGCCATCATCCACAGCTCGGTGCTGCGGAGGATGGAGCATGACGAGAACTATCGACCTGGCAATGTGATCATCGGTGGTGGTGGCCGAGGTGTGCGAAGAGCTCCAAAAGGTGCTGGCACCGGTGAGTGGCGGGTGATCCTGGAAGAAGGCGATCTCATTGGTGAGTGCAGTGTAAAGATCGATGCAAAGCAAGTCATTGGCCAGTCGACAGGAGCCGAAGGCCGATGATCTTGTGGATATCTTGTATGTAATTTTCAAGGCTGGACATTTGCGGCAAGCTCCAGGATTTCCTTCAGTCGTCGCTTGTAATCTCGATGTTGATAGATCTCTTCCTACCTGCCCGATCGCAGTCAAGACCACAGGCACTTAGAACCGCCCACCTGACCTCATCTATGCCAAATTTGCTACGCCGCGGCCATTCGTCGAGGCTTTTGGATGAACTACAGCAGAGAATATCCCCCATAGCGTCGCCGTGCATATCGTCCACTGCAGCCTTTACGTCTTCGCGAACCTCGTCACAACGCTCACGCAGTCGTATGAGCGAATTGCTAAGCTTCAATGGCGAGGGAGTCCGCGCACTGGGATAGAGCAGTTTGTCTGCCTTGCTCAAAATTACCTGAAAGGGCACTCCATTTCGCTTGAAATGTGTGAGCAGCTGCAGATCCGATTGTTTCAGGCCATGTTCGGTATCGGCAAGCAGAAAGATCTTACGCAGTTGTCTCCTGCCCTCGAGATATTTCAATGCTTCCTTTCCCCATTCCTCTTGACTGCCACCGCCATACCCAGGCATATCCACCACGACACATCCCCCAGGACCAAGCCGCTTCCATCTGTTTTTCTTCTCCCCTTCCACCAGTTCTCCCCCTTTCGCATGGCCCAACGGCGCACCAACAGAAAATCCGTTCATCGTCCTCGTCCGCCCAGGTCGTTTCGATACATGCGCGAGAGTGTCCTTGGTTCGGTTAAATAGAGCATTCAACAGGCTCGACTTGCCTACATTGCTGCGACCAAGAAATGCGACCTCTGGGTGTGCATATGCAGGGAACTCGCGAAAGTACGCAGTAGAGAACAGTAATTGAGGCGGGTGCTTGCTTGAGTTGAACACAGCGTTGGCATACTTCAATTGGTGTGATGTGGGCGGATTGGAGACCCTGTAGTCATTCAACGTGCTAGATTGAAGTGTGAGCAGTGCTTGTGCTGAGGAGGTTTCGGCCTCTGGAGAGATGTCGTTGTCGATGCTAGGTCGCAGGATTGTTGCATTACTGAGACAGCGACGTTGAGCGACTTGAAGCCATCGCTGGCCCACAACGTACGACCGAAGGGAGGGAGGGAGTCGCCACAGATCCATCACAGCGGTCATGAACTCAGCTGAGGCTGTTCTGGGATGACTATGTCAAAGGTCTACCGTATTGACGTACGGGCATTGTCCTGTCTTGGAGGCTCGGGAGTGGGACATGGATACCGTCTCGGATGCGGCAGGACAGGATAAAAAGGCAACCGCTATGCCGAAACAGTCAGCCGCCATTGACTTTATGAGTTTACCTTCCAATCCTCTCCCCCCACGTGCCTTGATTTATAAAATCTAGACTTCAGGTCCCACCACGGTCTTTGTCTTCAATCCTGCCATGCTTCTGCTGCGGTATTGCGGTTGCGGCTTATTCCTATCGTTGTAAACAACTGTTTCAGACGTTCTCCAGCACTACGGCAAGCCATGGCCGATACTCCCCACAGCGAGCAGAGCCGACTGGAGGCGGCAATAGTGGACAGGCATCTTCCAGATGGCTACTCAGCAGATCCCGATGCGATAGGGACGCTTGCTGACGGCGTATCGCCCTCAGAGGCGAACGGTGCAGAGCAGTCTGAAGAATCATCTCTGAAGCTCCAGGGTGGCGACATCCATAGGGACATCTACAAGATCAAGGCACGAGCAGCTGCACCAAAACGTGCTGCCACTTTCTCTGCTACATCCGGTTCCAGGCTAGACCCTCGACTTCAACCGACTGTGCCAGAAACCCGCCAGCCTGGAGGGTTCAGGAGGCAATTCTTGCAACGCCAGGCTGCTGGCCGCGGAAAAAGCTTCTCGATGCCAAGCACCCACAACTTCATCAACTTTCTAGAGATCTATGGTAGCTTTGCCGGCGAGGACCTCGCTGATACAGATTCTGAAGATGAGTCTGCCATTGACGATTCCCAGTATGCCGACGATGCTGGCCAGCCCACTGAGACGAGGCCTCTGCTTGGTCGCCGCAAGAGCACCAGAAGGGCGAAGAGGGAGGGTAATGCTGGAACCACCAAGACCTTCTTTACTCTGCTCAAAGCTTTCGTCGGAACGGGCATAATGTTTCTTCCTAAAGCTTTCAACAATGGCGGTATCCTGTTCTCCAGCATCACACTGATTGTTGTCTCACTCGTTACCAGTATGTGCTTCCACCTACTGTTGCAATGTAGGAAGAAATACGGTGGCGGCTATGGCGAACTTGGTGAAGCTATAGTTGGTTCATGGTTCAGGAAGATTGTCCTCGCCTCCATAACTCTTTCGCAGCTTGGTTTTGTGTGCGCCGGTTTGATTTTTACAGCGGAAAATTTGTTCTCTTTCCTTGATGCCGTCACTCACGACAAAAAGCTACCCATTGGTGTCAATGGGCTCATTGCGATTCAGTTCATCATCCTGGCTCCTCTTGCGTTGATCCGAAACATCTCTAAGCTGGGTCCAGCGGCTTTACTTGCAGATGTTTTCATCATGATTGGTCTGGTCTATATCTGGTACTACGACATCTGGACCTTGTCGACGAAGGGGATGGCATCAAGCGTCCAGCTGCTTAACCCTTCAAGCTTCACATTGACCATCGGATCTGCTATCTTCACCTTCGAAGGCATCGGACTGATACTGCCCATTCAAGACTCAATGAAAAAGCCAGAACGGTTCAGCTACCTGCTGTATCTCGTAATGTTTATCATCACCATCATCTTCACTTCCGTGGGAGCTCTGTGTTACGCAGCATTTGGATCGGAAACGAAAATTCAAGTCATCTCGAACTTCCCACAGGACAGCAAACTCGTCAATGCTGTGCAATTCATATACTGTCTTGCGGTACTGGTCGGCGAACCCGTGCAACTATTCCCGGCTGTGCGTATTATCGAACAAGCACTGTTTGGAGAGAAGGCCACAGGGAAGCGAAGCAGCAGCATCAAGTGGAAAAAGAATCTACTGAGGACATTGCTCATGGGCCTGTGTATCATTATCGCCATCATCGGTGCGACAGACCTTGATAAGTTCGTTGCCTTGATTGGCAGCTTCGCATGTGTGCCACTGGTGTACATATACCCAGCCTACTTGCATTACAAAGGCGTTGCTGAAACCGATGCGCAAAAGGGTTTTGATATCGGCATGATGACTGTCGGTTTGGTTGCCATGGCATACACCACGAGCGTTACTATTGCGCAGTGGATCCAGCCGTGACCTTTGATCTTGAACAATCCCGCAATCGTTCATTGGGAACACGTTGTTGAGTGAGTTGAGGAGTTCATGCTTATCAGGCTTCTCAAGAAAAACATGTATGTATCTCTCATTAATGGATCTACCCTTCTAAGCTTTGGCAGTGATATTTGAGTAAAATCTTTATCGAGCATGCGACAACCATAATTGCAAGATGCCCACGAACAGGTCTGCTTGCTAGGCTGTATACGCTGACCAATCGGCTTCAGCAAGGCTGTCTACGTTGAGTGAGTAAAGCATTGTTGACTGTACTCTGAACATTACTACAATATGGGTGTTGGATTGTATTTAAGCGGCCCATTTTCCATAGAACTATGGGAGATGGCGGCTGAGTGTTGACTGGCGAATCGCCGAGGTTCTGCGGGTGAAGCCTCCGTACCGTACTGCAAGCGCGAGTCATGCGGCATCGTTACAGACAGCTCAATTGTGATCCTGAGTTGCAATCTGCTACAGTTTTCTCTCTTCACCATCGCGTCTCGGCGAAACAGTGGTGAACATAAGTACGCGTCATGGATGGGTCGCTGAAACGCAAATTTGGCGGCTCGGGCGATGCGCCTCACAAAGCGCCCAAGATGTCGTTTGCAGCGAAGATGATGGCGAAGATGGGCTACAAGGAGGGCCACGGCTTGGGAAAGGAGGGTGAAGGCATCATTAATCCGATCGAGGTCAAACTGAGACCGCAGGGTGCAGGTGTTGGTGCGGTGAAGGAGAAGACAGAACAATACAAGCAGGAGCAGCGTCGAGCTGCGGAAAAGCGCGGAGAGGAGTATGAGGACAGCAGTGAGGAGGAGAAAAAACGTCGGAAGGAGCGCAAGAGGAGGACACATGCTCAGAACGGCGGTCTCAGCAGTGCTGGTGGTAGCGGTGCCAGCACCCCTGGTGGTGGACCGCGCAGGCCGAAAGTCAAATACCAGACTGCCGCAGATGTGCTTGCTGCAGCGCCTGGGTTGGATGTCCCTCCCAAGATGCTCAGCTCGATCATCGATGCCACCGGGTCTTCTACGAGACTATTGACCAGCGCAACGGGTCTCATGACACCCACGGGCGCATCGACAGAGATATCCGAACAGGAGAAGATCGCAAAGAGAGAGCGATTGGAGCTGGAGGCCTTCATCGATGCATGGCACGGCCTGCAGGAGCAGAAGGTATACCTTGAGGAACACGAGGGCCAGCAAGCTGTAGCTCTAGAGCAGCAGATGGAAGAGTTGCAGAGAATGCAAGCCATTGTCGAGGCTGTAGATGCTTTGAAGCTGTCCTACATTCAGTCTGTCACTGAAGATCTCGAAATGCAATGGAAGAACATGATCGGCGAATTACAAAAGCTACAGGACGAGCATTCAAAACATGATGTTGAAAACCACGGTCTGGGTGCTGCAGCAATCGGTGCTCTTCATCCCTTGTTCAAGCGTAAAATAGCTGAGTGGCAGCCTCTCGACGAAGGCACCGACATGGTAGAAGATCTGGGCCGCATCACAGGTCTCCTTGGCATGTCGAAGGACCAGAAGGCTTTAATCAATGGCCATGCGGATGTGGAAGAGACTGCCAAGTCACGGCGAAGGAAGGAAACCACACCATGGGAGACACTCGTGTACACCGTCTGGCTACCGAAGGTGCGAACTTCAGTAACGAATTGGAGTGTCCACGAACCAGCACAATTGATAACGATCGCACACGCATGGAGATCCCTCCTACCCGATTTTGTGTACACACACCTGATCGACCAGCTCATAGTGCCGAAGCTCATCGCAGGCCTTCAGTCGTGGGACTCCCGCAAACACAAGCATCGGCATAGGCATTCGACCGAAGCTGCTACATTGCCACATGCTTGGATTTTCCCTTGGCTTCCATACCTACCGTCTTACCAGCTTGACCCCAAAGCATCAGATGGCTTACTGGTCGAAGTCAAGCGCAAGCTACGTTCGGTCCTGGACAGGTGGGATATCTCGGCAGGTGTGTTACCTGGACTACAAGAATGGCGAGGGCTGCTCCGTTCAGAGCTTGATCATATCTTGGTCCGCCACGTCCTACCACATCTCGCTTCACATCTCTCCACACATCTGGAAGTGGATCCGTCGGATCAGGATCTCACCCCTCTGGAAAACGTGCTGAAGTGGCAGGACTTCTTCAAGGCCGAATACACGGCTCGCCTTCTGGTTGCTGAACTGTTTCCGAAATGGCATGCCACGCTGCATTTGTGGCTTACGGCAGAAGGCGTCGATCTCACCGAGATTGGCGAGTGGTACCAGTGGTGGAAGCAGCAAATCCCAGATCACATCGCACAGCATCAGGACATCGTGCAAGAGTTTGACAAGGGCAGTGAGACCATCACAAAAGCGCTTGATATCTTTGATCGTGGTGGCAACGTTGCTTCTGAACTTGCACCGCCGGCTGCTGGCCCTGCGCGACCGATTACGAAAGATACCAAGGTCAAAAAGCTTGAGAAACAGATGTCTACTCCAAGCAGGCCGCCTGTCATCCAAGAGGCCGCTGAGTTCCGTGACATTGTTGAGAGCTGGTGTGCAGATGAAGGGCTCCTCCTGGTGCCCTTGAGAGAAGCACACCCAACATCTGGAATGCCTCTTTTCCGGATTACTGCAAGTGCCAGTGGAAAGGGTGGTGTGGTTGTCTATCTCCAAGGGGATATCGTTTGGGCACAGAAGAAAGATGACCGGTCTCAATTTGAACCGGTGGGACTGGAGGATAAGTTGATTGCTCGCGCTGAAGGGAGGTGAAAACCGTCCTGATGGAGGTTCTGTCAGGACGGCAAAGGGCCAGACTCGCTGTCTCTCGACACTTGTCTGTGCCGCCACTTTGAAGGTGAGACTGATCGAACTCCATCAAGAACAGGTAATTCACCAGCTCTTTGCTAATTATATCAAAAACAACTGGAACGACGATATAAGTTTTATCGATATCTGCAAGTCTACTCAAGTACGCAACCATGGCCACGCTATCCAGCCTTCTCCATTTAAACCTTTCCATATACTCACGGGAACCGGCCATACACGCCAATAACCCAGCTGTCGAGCGCCTTCAACCAGTGGTAATAATGATAAAGAAAACCATATTACAACCCAGAAGGCTGTAGCAGCGCGACGGATCGTAATTTCCCGGTCGGTAGGTCCAGCATAGTCGTACCTTGCACTGATGATCCGTGAGATCGCAGCCTCTGCGATGACAGGAAGCGTCTGAAGCCAGAAGAACGATGCGAACAGTAGCCTGATCTGCATTGCTGAGCGTGTCGCGTGTGTTGGCTCAGGGGGGACCAGACCCATGTGCACTATGCCACTGAAGCTGAAGGCGCTGACCGTCACCAAGGCATAGCGCTTGAGGCCACCGCGCTTTTCGCTCCATCCAAGTCGATCCGCGATCGCATGACCTGGCCCAGTGGACACATAGCGCATTGTCTGGTGCCAATAACGACCCCAAAATCCTCGAACTCCTTTCGCAAGAATCACATCCATGGAGCCAAAGTGAGATGGCCAGGTGTGAGGACTCCATTCGTTAGATAACAGCTTGAAATAGTTGAGACACAACAGTATCACACATGGAAAGTACATCATCTGACTGATCAGAGCCCACGCTTGTACGCCAGCCACCATCACGCGCACGAAGTAAGGAGGAAGATACCCGAAGCCGGTCAAGAAGGGTAGTGGCGCAGTGATGGGCATGGCGAGATCGGTGAAGAAGCCATCGTAGCGTACGAATGCGCTGGTCAGATCGAGGACCACATAGCCACGAACAAAGTTGATCAAGCTCTGAAGAGCGAAGGTCCTACGACTGCCGACAGCACTTAGATGTGGCTGCAACCGATCGTGCGACTTCAGTCCAATTTTCCAGTTTGTCAGCCGCAGCGAGACAAGAAGATTGCTCACCCACTGCATCCGTTCCAGGAAAGGCACATCATTCGGGTAGGTCTGTTCTGCGCAGCGAAACTCGACCTTCCGTGGGCGGCGAGAGCGGATGGAAGATGAGCCGTCGCCAGGCTTCTTCAGCGACGAAACCAGCTCCTCGCTTTCTGAGGCTGGTGGACTCGTACTCGACGGCCGGCCATCATTGGAGATGGCGGGTCCAATACTGATGCCGTGCTCCATTAACTTCTCTCTCCGTTTGAACTTTCGTTCCTGGACGTGCGGCTTGTCGACATCCAGCTTGCAGAAATCCGACCATGGATCTCGAAACACCAGCAGGAAAAGACTCCAAAGCAAGACGTCGGCACTGATAACGTCAACGCCGCGCATCTGAATCCATGCGTGCACCGTTGCGACGAGGATCGCCGGCACGAACAGCGCGATACTTCGCCATCGCGACAACGCCGAGCGTGGGACCAGCAGCGCTATAGGCAACAGTAGCAGCGGGATGAAGTAGGATGCGGACTGCGGTCCAGGGACGATATGCCTGGTCAAGTAGCCATACGAGAGGCTGGTATGCATTGTCCGGGAAGTGCTGCTCATGCCATGTATTCGTGGATGCTCTTGGTGGCGGTGTGCGACAGACAGTGATGTGTTGTGCAACACGGCGGCAAGCGTAACTAGTGCTGGATGTGGTGCTGTGGGTGGGTACACCTGGGCAATCTGTGGCGCTGCGCTGTGCAGGTGGTGTGTTGTGTTGTGTGGTGCGTGTGCGTGGTGCAGTTGTCGACGTCATACAAATACTGTACGAGTTGCGGGCGGCGCGGGGCTGAACTCGAGGTGCGAGACAACTGTCTTTACTGTGCTTTATAAACAAAATCATCCTCTTTTCATCCTCAGCCCTTGCATTAGAGTTAGCCGCGGCAAGAATCGTAGATTTTCTTCGTGCGATTACGGCGCTTCTGAGTCTAGGCGTCTAGATACTGGCTCGCGGTTCCATGGTTCGCTGCATGATATCTCGCAATCTTACAGGAGCCCCCAGGTGCAACGCTGACAATATGTTGGGGGCAATATGACGATAGGACACTTCAGTTTACGCTATCGAGAAAGAGTATAGACACAACATGTCGTTCATCTTGATTCACACTATGGAAAGCAAGGTTGCAATATAGCATACCTGCCCTACGCGCACTACACAGCATTTAGATCCCCAAACTTATCTTTTGCGTTTTGAACAGCCGCCATAGGAATGACGAAGACTGGATGGACAAACTCCACAACGTCTGAGTTGTCGACCTTCCACGCTTTTCTCTCGTCGATGGTCGGACGGGCTGCCGTCCAGTTGAATGCAGCCAGCAACCGATCACCCTCGCTATGCGTCGGCTTCTCGAATTCGTAGTGGTAGTGGTTCATCGCCGCACTCAGGCCAGCCAGAGAGTAGCAGGTGTGGTAGCCATCAGGCCGGGTCGATGGCTTGTCGCGCATTCCACCTCGCTTGCCAGGTTGCTGTCCACAGCAAAGCAGGTATCGGATCAAGCCCTCTCTATCCCACAAGTCCTCGCTCTCGCCCATCTGTTCATTTCCCACCATGGCAGCATGGAGAAGCGCCCAACAGCCACCTACCCAGTGGCTATAGCACGCGTCTACCAACTTGTTGGTGCGGCCTGCGAAACCTCCTTCTGGCGTTCGTTGTAGACTAGCCAAACACCGAACCAGAGCCTGTACATCGAGATACTTCGGTATGCTGATGTGAGGAGCATCGAGGAGACACAGACACGCCAATCCACAGAAGGCGTATGCGCCGTGGGCCTCGTTTGTCGGTGCGCCGGACATGCCCCCTTCGTATGTCTGGCATTTCCCGATCCACTCCCCTAAGCCGTCTGTAAACTTGGTCAGGCCATCTTTCCTCGCTGGTGCACCTGGCGGCAGTTCCATTGGTAGGTTTAGCAGGACAATGATGGTCATTGCACAATATGCTCCTCTGATATCCTCCTCAGCGTTGGCTGACATACGGAAGCCGCCGTCAGATTCCTTCATTGTGCCTAACCAGTGCCACATTGATTTCCTGTCGATGATATCCAGGCCGTCGACGCAGGCGAGGGCTAGTGTGGTGGCGTAAGTGGCCGCACAATGGCTGAATTGGCCATGTCCTCCACCAAATCCACCTGTGGAATTCTGGAGCGGTGCAACAGTTTCCTGCAGCCGCTGCTTGTAGTTTGATACGTCCTCTCCGAGCGACGACAGTCCTGCCGTCGCCCAGTAGAAGAACCAAGGCCGGCTGGCATCGATCAGGACGTAGCCAGAAGGGAGTGGCGAAAGTGTAGCTCGAAGGAAATTTGCATGGGCGTCTCTGCGCAGTTGAGGTATTCCATAAGAGTTGAGCTCCAATCCTTGAGTATTTTCGAGTCGTAGAAATGGCAAACACTCATNCACTGTTCTTTCTTGATCTCTGCTCGTCTTCGTCTCCAGGTCGTCATGTATGAGATTAAATTGCGGATTCTCAAGCCAGTTTGGAAATCTCTTAGATTTTGTAGTAGACTTGTTCTTCTGCTTCAGGTGTGAGCCTGGAAATGGTACCCCTCCCTCTGAAGATACCTCACTGTCTGACGTAGAGGAGAGTTCCTCGACCCTGTTGGATTCGAGTTGTAATGCCTGATCAAAGTTCTCCACCAAGGATTCATCTTTGGACGGAGGCATGTTCCTACTTTTGAATTGGACTTTGCGATGTGTTGCGCCTTGGGCTCGAATTGGCATTGAAGATGTGGACTTTATAACACCATGGGGGCCGGAGCGGGTTGCCTTTACTATTGTTCCCCCTGTCGATGAACACGGGCACCAACACCACCACTAACGGTCGGACGCTGGCCTTGAGACTGTTTCTGCCGTTAGCACTTGTGGCATCGGTCTTTTTGTGTATGTAGCAGGCTGGTCGCAGATTGAATTCCTAAGCATCCAAGTGCAATTACTCGGCTGTCAAGTTGATGACTGTGAAGCTCCACTCAGGCTGCTGCCGTTCAATTCCCTGCTCGACTCGCACAATATTGAAGACATAGAGAAGCTGAAATGCCTTCCAATCTTGTCGAATGGCAAGAGGTGAGACGACACTAACNACGCTCCCGTCCTCGTCCTGTCGTGTTGTGGAAGAGTGCGACTGGAAAGCGAGGTTGTATTGCGGTAATACCAGTACCTCAACGCGAATAACAGGTACTGTACTGTATCTTATCCATATCGCCGTTATTCTGATACCCACCCGCGACAGCCCATGATCAGAGATACGCAGCGAATTCGGCTCGGACCAAGCCGCGTCAGGCCAGCGTCGGCGATACATCATTGCATTCTGTACTCTTCCATGCCCCATTACCATGACCAGCGGCATACGGCTTCAATTGCCGCCCATATTGTGTTCATCTCACCCTTCATCCCGGCATCATCGCCTCTCGTTAGCCTCACTTAAGCAATCTGTGTTACTGAGGATCCTTGTTATTGAGTAGTGGGATACTCAACTGCGGCAGTGCGGTCTGACCGCATCCTCCGATTTGCCATCATGGCCTTCCAGATGCCAACTGCCTTGCATACTGCGAGCCGCCCGTCAACGAGAACACTACCGGTCATCATGCGATTCACGAACCCAGCCTGGCAGATGGGTCTGCANGCTCGCAATATGAGCATCGCCAGACAATGTCAAGAGCTGCGCATCTCGAACAATGGGGTTGGGACGTCTCGATCTTACACGGGCAGTCGCAACCTTGGATCTCCACTCTCACCATTTTCCTCTCGTCTATTCTCTACACTCATTGGAACTTCTACATCGGCATCTCGCGCTCAACTTGGGAAGACTTCCTCCCTCGGCCTTCAGCAGCAGCGTACACTCTTCGGCTCATCATGGGGTAGCACCAGCTCGCGTAATCTGCTTGCGCAGTTGGAGACAACGGCAAATAATCACCCAGGAAGCGCGACAGCACAGAATGCTTTCTACCAGGCTCTTCTCAGGGCCAACATGCCTGAGATTCTGGTTGAACGTTATCAGACTGGGAGATATGCAACGAACGCTGCTTGTGAGGGGGCATTTTCTCGTGCTCTACAAACCATTGGCGCTGCCGAGGCGGCTTCTGTAGGAACTCTCGCCGGCCGTCAGGCTGGTCAGGGTAGTGGTATGACTAACGAGCAACTCCAGGCTATCGGCCAAGCCGTCTCTGCGAAAGCTCACGGAGGTAATGTCTCAATCTCGAGGAACGGATCCGGCGCAAAGAACGAGCCGCTCTACGTTGTCGTTGACGAGTCGATGGGCGCGACAATCTTCAAATGGTTCAAGTTCATCACAGTGTTCTGTCTTGTCTCGTACTCTGCTCTCGTCCTTTTCACCTTGATCATCGAAGCTACTGGTGTCATCAAGAAGGTTGGCGGATCGCAAAATGCCGAAGCCAAGCCTGAGTTACAGACTACCCGCTTTTCCGACGTTCACGGCTGTGATGAGGCTAAAGAAGAGCTGCAAGAGCTGGTCGAATTTCTTAAGGCGCCTGACAAATTCTCGACCTTGGGCGGTAAATTGCCTAAGGGTGTGCTACTCGTTGGACCCCCTGGTACTGGAAAAACCCTTCTGGCTAGAGCTGTAGCTGGAGAAGCTGCTGTTCCTTTCTTTTATATGTCTGGCTCCGAGTTCGACGAGGTTTACGTCGGCGTGGGCGCTAAGCGTGTCAGAGACCTCTTCGCGGCCGCTCGAGGCAAGAGCCCCGCTATCATCTTCATCGACGAGCTGGATGCCATTGGTAGCAAGAGGCACGAGAGAGACGCCGCCTATGCCAAGCAGACTTTGAACCAGCTCCTTACTGAACTCGACGGATTCGACCAAAACACCGGTGTCATCATCATCGGCGCAACTAACTTTCCCCAATCCCTCGACAAGGCATTGACTCGACCTGGCCGTTTTGATCGAAACGTGGTGGTTCCGCTTCCCGATGTTCGCGGACGTATCGCAATCCTCAAGCACCACCTTCAGAACATCCGTGTGGATTCTAGCGTTGACCCTGCAATCCTTGCCCGTGGCTGTCCCGGCTTCAGCGGTGCTGAATTGGAAAACGTTGTCAACCAAGCAGCCATTAGAGCGAGCAAGAACAAAGCAGTAAAAGTCACACTCGACGATCTCACTTGGGCAAAGGACAAAATTTTGATGGGTGCTGAGCGCCGCAGTGCTGTCATTCAACAGAAGGACAAGGTTATGACCGCCTACCATGAAGGTGGCCACGCACTTGTTGCCATGCTGACGGAATCTACAACACCGCTGTACAAGGCCACGATCATGCCAAGAGGCCACGCCTTAGGTCTGACGCAGATGCTTCCAGAGCTGGACAAAGTTAGTGAGACAAAGAAGGAAATGCTGGCTCAGATCGATGTGTGCATGGGTGGAAAAGTGGCCGAGGAACTGGTCTACGGTGCTGAAAACGTCACAACCGGAGCGAGCTCAGATATTAGCAGCGCCACAAGGATTGCCTACATGATGGTAACGCAAGCTGGCATGAGTGATGTCCTTGGTAACATTGATCTTTCTTCGGACTACCAGCGTCTGTCTAGCGAAACGAAACAGCAAATCGAACGCGAGGTCCGACGATTGGTCGAAGAAGGCAGAGAACGTGCGCTCAAGCTTCTGACGGAGAACAGGGCTGGTCTCGATCGGCTCGCTCATGCTCTCGTACAATACGAGACCCTCAGCAAGGAGGAGATGGAAAAAGCAGTCAGGGGCGAGAAGATTCCCGACAAGATAAAAGTCGACCCAGACACGCCGTTTAAGATTCCTGAAAGTGTTCCTCTACCTCCTGGATTAAATTTGCCTGGGGCAGGTGAAAGCAACGATGGCGAGCAGAAGCCTTACCCAGCAGGCGGTCCTTAGGATGAGCACTGGGAGGATTTAATTTTTATCCAGGAGGAATAATTTCATCCTACAGGAGTGAGCAAGCTCCCGCCACTGTGATGTTAGAATTCCGGCGCTCATTGCGTTATACAAGACTAGCCGGGACGAGACAGACCGGTGACCAGCCTGAAGCCACAAGAAATTGAGCAGCGGCTGCCTTCAAACACCATCTTCGCTCGGCTGCATGGCATGTCACGAGATGCGCCAATGGCATAAAATCACAGGCTGGCAGCTCATTCTACCAAAGGACCAAAGCCGGCCATTGCCGATGGTGGGCTTTCAAATGGCCCACCGTCTTTTCGATAGGACAAAGAAACCAAAACCTCCATTTTGTAGCATTACAAGTAGTACTGGCATCATTGTAGCGTCGAAATGAATCTCTCATTGATCTTGCTGTCTACAACACACATGATTACATTCAACTTTTCTTTCCCTCTGGTTTCATTTCTTGTGCGTAAACTCGTTTGCGATACATTCCCGTCTCTAAATGCCCTCGTCGAGAGGATCCGGCAACTTTGCTTTGTTTGCAGTGCAGCTTTGAAAGTACCGCATAATCGCTGTCCCACGCAAAGGCATCACTCTCATTCTTGCGTTCGTTGCTCTGTGGCGATTTGCGGTTGGATATCTCGGGCTTATGAGGACTGTAGGTGAAATCAAGGTGTGGCACTGGTCAGAAGGTAAGTCATGCATGGCCATCATGGGCCAGGTGAGATTTCATGCTCTCCTGCCTGGCCAAAATAGCGTGTCTTTTCAAGCTCGCTTCGCCTACAGTTTCGCCTATGCCTGACGTATCGGTCCATATCTCACCTCTGCAATGGTGGCCGTGGCTACTATTGTTCGTTCAACTGCTCACTTGCGCATATTACCGCTGCCTTCTGATATTGTACCAGGTAAAATCTCAGCATTCATCCAAGGGCCTGCATATGATCCGGAATTTCGACGAGTTGCAGTAGATTCATGTTACTGGAGAAAAAGCATTGTAAAAGGTGGTATAATGATCAATACCCATGATGAGATACCCAAACTGTGACGAGCCTGTTGAAGGCATGATTGTACTTTTAAAGAAGGCCATATATGACAAATTCCATCAGTTAGTAGCTTCTACGCCGTCCTAGTCGTCTACTTGAACCCGACAGTGACCTGGACGCTGCCATCCAATTCATTAACAGAGTTGAAGTTGACTTTTCCGACGCAGTCGCCGTACTCATACGCATCGCCCAGAGAACCAGTGACGCCGAAAGTGGTAGTAGTGGGCTTCCCAAACGTGACAGAGCCGAATGGAAGATCGCTACATTGATGAGTGCCGCTATTCCAAGGGTAGTACTCGACGAAACCCAGCTGAGAGCTCTCGATCCCACCTGAACCCGAAGGCAGTGTATAGGTTCCAATATGAGTGGTAGAGCCTGTGTTCTCGTTGATAAGAGTGCCGGTCCAAGTTGTTCCTTGAGTGTTGAGAATCAGCAATTTGTAAGGGTCTGCGTAAGAGAGCTTGGCCTCAACAGCACAACTGACGCCTGGTCCACCATCTGCGCCAGTGTGGCAGTTGCGGTCGGTAGTGGTAGTTCCAGAGATGAAGCTGGAGAAGACTGCGTGAATGACGGAGCTTGATCCAGAGTCAGGTCTTGGCTGGAGACCCGTGTATCCCACATCGGACTGGCCTTGGAAGGCAAACTGCTGGGCATAGTAATAGCCGCTAGTGTGCGGACTGTCGTTCATCGAGATCGGAAACGTGATGTCCTTGAGCCCATCCTTTGGTGTCCCTGAGGCGGACCAGCCAATGCCGACCAGGGCAACTGACTGCTGGGTCAGGAGAAGAGCGATATTAAATAGCTGCAATGGCTTCATGGTGAGGATTTATGCTTGGGAGAGTATGGTCAATGGATGATATTTGTTTTGCTGCCACCAAAAGTCCCTAGACAAACAGGAGGACAATTGATTTATATAGGCTATCGACCCGAGATTCGCCTGCTACAGCAACTGCTCTTCTCAAACGGCGGTGAAGCCGTTGGCAACACCATTTGAAGGGAAGGTCCTATATTCGAAGAGCAAGAATGTCTTGAAAACAGGTTTCTGTGCCCGCGATTGACAGATCGAGGGTTCTATCGGCTGAGCTGCGTCTGAAGTGGAGACAAGCTGCCACTGGGTTGGGTATGTCTTATATCATGGATGGCTGCACGGCCATTCCAAGTGTTCAGCGGGTCCACAGGCAAAATAGTCGTGGTCTCCGGTAAATGCAGCAGAGTCCATGAATGGCTACCTCCGTTGGTCTGCTGGAAAAAAGCCAGTCCGGGCGTTTACATGGAGCGACTTATGTTACTGGCCTGGCTCTGAGAACCAACGCAAGGACGACACTCGATCATGTTAAACGGGGGCGGTTATCGTCGCATCAGGAGAGGGAGGACGCTGCCTCTTTGGCTGTCGTCATGTGGTACAGTGACCAGTTTTGCCACTTTCTCGCCTTTACAACAAGGTCAGGCGGCAAACTTGAAAAGCCAAAACATAGCTCATACTCTTCGTCTTGGAACGGCTTCTACAACTGACAGGGTATGTGAGATCTTGTAAATGTTGGGCTTTGTCAACTTGATGAGACGGATGTGTGCAGAAAGAGTAGGAGCAGAGGTGAAGCATACCGTAGACGGACCAGCCTCCGTGGCTGCCTTACGGGCATGACGGGGTTGTAAGGCAACCAGCCGCTGCACCATAAGCCTCGGCTCCACCTGACACGGGCCTTGAGTTCCTTACTTTCCCTCTTATACAACATGTCACCCAGGGCTGCCGTATCGTACAAAAAGAAGGATGGCAGTCTCACACTCTCCGACGACCAGAAGTATCTCTTCTGGACGCCTGCCAATCCTCCAGGCGCCTCGCCCACCGTGACAATTCCCATCACCCTAATCACCAATCTACAACAAACTCCAGAATCCAGCCCAAAGGTCGCACTGAAAGTCTTTGTAGACAAGGACAACTATGTTTTCTCCTTCACTAGAGATCGGACGGAGGCCAAGAAAGAGCAGGAAGTCATCACCGATACATTGAGAGATGTGTTAGCAGCTGCGAAAGCTGATCAAGCTCAGCAACTTGTAGCTGGAAGCACTCCCGGCCACAATGCTGCTCCGTTGCAGACCAACACCAATACCCAAAATGGAAACGAGAATAATGAGGGACAGCCCCCCGCGATGGCCATTGCAAAAGCCACCTTATCCAAGAATTCCAACGAAGACAGATGGTATGACGACAATAAACTGAAAAATGATATACAGCTGCAGAGGTCCCTGTTGGAATCAAATGCTTCACTCAAGGAACGTTTCAACCAGTCTTTCTCTGAGAGACCGGAGTCTGTTTCTGCCGCTCAGTTCACGTCTCAGTTTTGGAGTACCCGCGCGCATCTGCTACGTGCCCACGCTATCGAAAAGGCGCAGAAAGCTGGCGAATATAACGTCCTTCCTGAGATCAAGTTCATCAGGGTGCCTGGCGGAGATGGACAACCAGATCAGAAACGACTCAACCTCTCCAAGGAACAGATCATGTTAATATTCAAGCAATATCCGATCGTCAAACAGGCGTACGACGAGAACTGCCCACCCCTTGACCAAGGGTCGTTTTGGCAGCGTTTCTTCAATTCAAGACTATTGAAGAAGCTGAAGGGTGAGAAAATAACACATGTTGATCCTCCAGATGGGATATTGGATCGCTACCTTGATCTCCCAGAGAGCGGTCCGGCCGGCATCAGTCATATCCCACACATAATCGACCTGGAAGGAAACGAGCAGAACCATCCCCAACGGAGAGGCAACCGCCCGGACGAGACGATGAGACCTAGTGACAGCGGCAAAGTGCCAATTCTGCGAGTTCTCAACAACTTGTCAGAAAAGATGTTATCGCATGTTCTACCTGAAGATGAGGAAGCTCATGCACCCATTGGCATAGACGAAGATACTTTTGAGCAGCTCAGGTTGCGAGATTTGGCTCTACAGGATACCGATAATCGCATTGTCTTGAACATTCGAGAACAGCAACGCTTTCTTTCCCGTGGCGTCCAGGAAGGCGAGAGCAGAGAGGCACAATTGTATCGCAAGCAAGACCCCAAGAAAGTGCTATCATCCTTGCGATCCGTGCTCACGCCTGCTCAACTTGGAGCGGATGCTCAAGGCTGCCTGAGGCTGGACCGAATTATTGGCCTGAACACTGAAGACGATGACAGCGATGAAGAGGTGGATGGCATCGCCGATGGAAAGCCTCGCGTAAGCTCTACCACGGTCTTGAACTCGGCATCCGGTGGCATACTGTCATCGATTCGCCAACGCCGGTCCCTGCAAGAGGACGACACCACCAACATGCACGGCCTGAGCACAGCAACCTTCGACAACCTTGTAATGACCAATAATACGACGATTGAGTTTTTGCACTACTTCTGGACCCTCTTCCACAGCGGTGATCCTTCTAAGGCGACAGAGCTGCAGGGTCTGATTAGCACTCTCGATCGGTCGGTTGACAGAATTAATGCTGTGGGTCAAGCCGCTGAAACCGAGAGGGAGACTAGAGTGAAGAAAATCCAGGAGCAGATCAAGAAGCACTACAAAGAGACTGGCAAGAAGAGGAAATTCGACTTCGACTCAATAGAAGGCGGCAAGAAGGTGGTCGATTCCATGATCAAGCCTACACTTAACGCACTGATGCAAGCGACGAAGGCTTATAAGAAGGCATTCGATGAACAAAGTGCTGCAGCTGCAGCTTCAGCAGTCACTGCTTCATCTACACCAGTGGTAACCTAGAAGCAGGACTGCCACAGGGCCAATTCTGTCATGTAACATTAGTGTACCTTTAACGAGCTTACGCGAATTATAATACGACGAATGACCGGGAATGAACCGGCTGTTCTAAGATAGTGTTTTTCTTTTCCAGAAGTGGAGGCGGACAGTTTCCATTGGCGACCCCAGCAAGCACTGACAGTATTACTATGAGATTGCAGGACCTTACTACAATATGCAAGATACTTCCGCACATGTCCTAAATCGCTCGCATCCAGAATCGTGAACTGCTCTCTAAGATTCTGATCTCAACAACCCACTTGGCTTTCTCGCTACTACCTCTTAGACTGATCAAATGATCCGGCCTTATAGGTCTGTGTTAGCAATGCTTTGGCCCCAGTACCACTGTGATGTAGAGGCACATAAGACCGGATTGGCAAAATAGGTTCTCTCCAAATGTAGATGGCATCGCTGAGTGGGAATGCTTAATTTGCATACTTTATTAGTGTTGTATCAGTCAAATAATCGGGTAAAGAGTACAGGCACTGATTCTCCATTTCTATTGTATAGTCATGTCGAAATACTGATCCTTTAAGCTGTAGAATGTAATTTCTAGCATAATTCTTAGCATTGTAATATGTTCTCTTCAACTTATTATGTCATCCCATTTAGAAGATAGACGGAAAGGTTATGAAGATGCTGATGCTTAGAGGATCAATTGTGTTAAATAGCCTGGTAGATTTCAATCTTCAGTAGCGCAATGCCCCCTAGATGCTATTTAATCGGGCCAAAATGCTACTCACAACAAAATCGATTAGAATAGTGTTACTATCAATATTTCAAGCCTTTGCTACATATGGATTGTCGTGCAAGATTTATTTTGTTCACGATTTTTATCATTTGGTGCAGTGGGTGATATCGTTCACAATCTCAATGTTTTATAACCCTATCACCGCCTAAGCCAATGCCACAGAAGTTCATTACATTACTGCTCTCTAGTGATACCAGTGTGGTTAAGAGTCGTTCAAATTAGTCTATATGGAGTAGAATTGGATGGAAGTTTAGAAGTTAGCTATCCTGTGTGGGGCTGATTTGTTAGACTCCTTGCTGGGCACTGGTATGATCTTGATGCGTTCGTGATCCAAAGCAAGAACATCCCTTTTCCAACGAGCAATCTGAACCTTCAATAACAGGAAAGCCGTCACGCAACCAATCGCGTGCAAAGTCGGGGATGAGAGGTGTATATACCCCTTTCTTGTAGAGACCCTCCACAAAAACGCCCCTCTGCGCTGCTATAAGGCCGTGGTTGAAGTGTCGGAGTATCGCTGCCGCTATATTAGCGTTCAACTCGTTGGGGTCTTCGCTCAACTTGCTCTCTAGTCGTGTGTCGAACAGTTCAAACTCTTCCAGTCCACGAAATGAAAACAGGTCTTGCATGCGTAACGTAGTATGAAATCCTGTGAAAGTTTCTCTGATGTCTACAATCGACAAGAAAAGTCCCCTCTTCTCGATGAATTGGAGGCTCTTTAGCCGTGGTAGTTGCTTGAGCATGTTTAAGGTGACTTCCAATGAGGGATATCGAACGCTGGCCTCGTGAAGACCATAGTCGCTGGTTATCACCAAAGTAACGTTGCGAATGAATGAGGATCTCGTGGTGCCCGCGTTTAGCGAGAACATTGTCAGGCTGGAAGGCTTTTCGAAATAGAAGCTGTTGTTGTGGTAGAAGACACCGACTGCCTCATCATGAATTTGTCGACAGACTTCGAGAAGAGCCAAAACGGAATGTGTGCTATAGCGCTGGTCTGACCTATATGAATATACATCCTTTAGTTTCGGGTTTGGATTTATGGTGCCCCTAATAGTGAAAAATCGGTGATATATCAAGTCGCGAATCTCCCGAGGGAGATCAAGAATCAGAAAATGACCAGATCGTTCGTGGGTCCTAAGATTTATCAGCAAGGGATAATCCCGCACGATGGTCTTGATCGCACTTACTTTTCCAGAAGTCCCATCATCTTAGGCCGAACGGATCTTTGGAAAACTCCATTTGCTAGCGGGCCTCCATAGTCTTCACCAACCGCACTCTGCATCTTGGCAAACTCAACATGTTTGATACGTCTCAACCGTTCTAGAACCAGAGTATCCATCCACTTGTGTAGATTCAGTAATTCCTGGCATGGATATATCAGAGCGTCGGGAGGTGGCATTTTCAAATAAGGGGTCAGACTAAGTCCTTCCACGATCTTGTGTTGCTTGAACATTCCGTATTCGTCCACTTGGATGACCAAGCTTTCCAAGCTTGCGCAGTATCCGATGCGTCGAATTTGTAACAAGTTGTAGAAATGCCAGGCAAATTGAACCCTTTTCACGAAGGACAAATGACGAATAGGTACGACGTCAAGCCAAAGTATTAGGGCAGTCTCGCTATCAAATGTAAAAGTATGGTTTCCGAAGTATACCGGAACCGCCTCATGCCTGATCCTCCTGGAGGAATGCAATAGACACGGAACTGCACCGGATCGAAGTTTTGCTGGTGTCCAGGATTCTTCCCATTCTGGAGGGCTAATGGGACGGTCATTGTGCTCAATCGAAAACCGAACTTCGCCGGAACGTCCTTGCATCAAAACTTGGTGATATATCTTTTCGCGAATGTGGCGTGGTAGCGAGAATAGTCCGGGTGGGTCAGTGTCTTGGATGTCGTCTAGGGTAGCGAATTGAAGCTCCAGAAGGTCTTCTGCGAACTCGGTATAACGGGGACGAATCAACATGGGGTTGACGCTGGCCACGGATGAATCATCTGAGGAGTCCATTTCGAAGCAACTATAGTGAATTTCTTCTAGATGTTCTTTCGCGTCGAGTAGCAAGCAAGCGATGAGGTACTCCTTTGAGAATTTCCTACCGTGCGTGGTATGTGTCAAAGGTTTGACGCTAAAACGCTAGTATCCTGGAATCGGTGGCTAGGAGGTTCTTGCAGAATGTGAGTATGAAAGAAGAAACTCCAGGATTTGGAAGTTCGGCTGAAGGTTGACCATATATACAGAGATATATAGAGCACCGGGTGACTATCAGATCGCCGCGAAGGCGTCGAGTAGTAAGGACCACAGGAGTTAATGATTCAGTTACAATTGAACGAGCCTCACGACTGCCAATATGCTGCAATGCACCGCGAAATATGTCTTCACATGAAGAGAAAACTTGTTATTGCGATTCACAATATGTGAGAGAGTCAATCTACTGCTGTTTGTAGGCCCACCGATGCTTGTCCTGTGGTAATTGACAACCCTTGCAGATCTAACAACACATCTTCAATATCAGCGTCCCTGATCTCGCTACCACCAGCATTGCGAATATGGCATGGAATGAAGAGTCCATTCATTTCGGTAATGGTCTACTTATCAACAGCTTTGTCATAGCATTGGGAGTCCCGTGAGTGATATGGGGCAAATATATCCCTCCAGGTAGGGTGAATACTGAATGTACTCTCCAAAGACGATCAGTGGGAGTATGGTGTATGGATAGATGTTGCGATGCAAGTGTGAATGCTGATTGGATGTCAAGGGTTCCGACCATTTCCCGATTCGGAAATTGCAAGAGATGCACAGCGGCACGTTTCCAACGTCAAGTCGTGATGTCGTGAGTACTGTACGGTATTCGTCTTGTCGCTCGATTGGACAACCATATGTAGTTGAGAAGGTCCCGCTCCGTGATCACTAGGGGTCGAGGCTTGCGAGCTGTCCCACGTTATGTCGTCGCGAGCTCAAATACCGCACCACTTAGCAAGGCTTCTCCTTCTCTAAGATGACGTTCCCTCGCCCTACGAAGGCTCTTATCAGCTAGACGTACGGTTGCGTAGCTACACTACATAAGTAACTGCCATCACTCCCTTTGCAAAGCTATCAGAAGAAGAGCGACCGCTATTAAAGAATGCTTCAGACTCAAGCTATAGTCTGGAAACCACCGAAACGATAGTCTATGCCCAAGGCGGTGGACAACCGTCAGATACTGGTTACATCACCGTGCCTTCAGTGGTGAATAATAAGGAGAATCGTTGTGAAGTGGAAGCTGTGCGGCATGCGAGCGGAGGTAGGATCCTGCATCTAATTACCGGCGAAGGTATTACTGAGGTGTTATGGCCCGGTGATATGATAAGTCAGCATATCGACGATACACAGATAGAAGAAGAGACTTGAACAGCAGGGCACACACTGCTCGCCATGTCATTGGACTAGCCGTTCACAGGCTTGTGGAAGAGATTCTGACTCGGATGTGAGCGAGCTTAAAGCCTCACACTTCCCAGATGCCTGCTTCGTCGAGTTCAAGGGACTGATAGATGGCAAGCACAAGGAGGCCATCCAACAGCGCTCCTCCAAGTACCTCGAAGATGCCCTACCCATAGAGCTGCCCTGGTATGAGCCGCAAGAGCTTGCTGCTCATGGCGTCATCACCGCCACGGACATGCCTATCGTGGCGGGATCAGACGGTAAGGTAAGAATCGTCGACATTGTTGGGGCCGGTGCCTAAGCATCTGGAGGTACTCACGTCCCAGACACCAGCCACGTTGGCAAAGTCGTTGTCATGTCAAAGTATAAAGAGACAAAAAGGTGTCAGCAAAGTATCCAATCTCATATCAAATGCATCTTGAGAAAGTGGTGATCCGGAGACGTGTGCGAGATTCAAGCAAGGCACAGGTGGATCGAAGTATACAGTAGGTGCGAATTTCACAAGTAGGCAGCATTGGTCTGGTGGCTCCCGCAAGGTCCGCGTAGACGTAAATCGAGAGCCAACCGACGGCCATCTTCCGCAACCACAACCAAAGGCAGCAATTATGAAAGCTGTTCTGAACAATGCCCACCTGACCGATGGTGTGATGTGACTTTCATCTGGTTCGTGTGTACAGAGGCACTAAGATCCAGAGCAAATGACGATTCATCCCTGCCAGCTCGCCTTGTGTTTGATTTCGTGGTCTGGGTTCCGCTACCGATCACTTGCAGGTTGCACTATCTGGCTTATTGATCCACGATGTGGCACATGTTGTCAAGGCGAAGAAGAAGTGATTCTCGCATCAGTGTGCTCAATGTTTCCGTGGGGCGTATTGTAAAGATTCCCACGACCTGCAGAGCAATCACGTACAACAATTTCGCAACGCCCGCTACTTTAAAAAACATACTAGTTGAAGATGCGTCCGACTTCGCCATTGCATATTGCCCCAACATTACTACCTCGTGAGAGCACATCGATGGACGGAAGCAGCGGCTGTGAGATCAATCATGTCGATGCACTGGGGAGGAACAATGGCTTGGCAGGAGCGTTTTCGTTGGATAAGTCCAATGCAGCGACGCAACCCACCGCTACTATTTGTACAGAATTCGTGAGCAAACTCGTAAATGGCGAAATGACTTTGATCACAGGGCTTTCCAATTGGAGATTATTACCCGGCTGGTTGTTCAAGACAGGCACCCAGCCCATGCCACTTGCTTGCTAAGACCTTCAAGTCGCGATACGAAGACGTAAGTAATTCTGTCGATGGCAGGACATTCAACATCAAGTTCGTATCCCAAAAACAATGAGAGCAAGTACACCAAGACCCAGAACAGTATGCACCCAGGACACCCGCGCTGAAGAACAATCCCATGACAAAAGGGGGTAGACAGTGTTTTCCTGTACCNCACCAACCACCCATGCGGTGAAATCATCCCAAGCAGATCCCCACAAACTCGTCCCTCCCGATCCCGCCCTCGCCTCGCACGTCGAACTCCTCAATCATGGCCTGCAGCTCCTCCTCCTGTAGACCTTCACCCAACTCGCGGGCGACGCGTCGGAGGTCCTCCAAGTCGATCCTGCCCTTGCCATCCGCATCGAAGAGTTCGAACGCCCTGAGGATCTCTTCTTTCGGGTCTCGGCGGCTGATCATGTGTGCGGCAACGGCGACGAAGGCGGCGTGTGCAAGCAGTAGCCTGTTTGGCCCTGAAAAAGTAGGCGGTTGCTGCTGTTGCTGTGCAGCAGATCCGGTTCGCCCTTTCTGTGCTAGTGTGCTCGCTGGGACACCATTGTTCTGCAGGATCTGGATGATATCGCCTTTGGGTAGGTCGAAACCCAGGGCTTTCAAGGCAACCTTAAGCTCATGGTAATCTATGTAGTTGTCCTTGTCCAGGTCGAAGAGCGAGAACTGGTCGCATTGCATCAGTCGAACCGTTTCGCGAATAGAGTAAACATTTCTGGGGAAGTAAAGTTACTCACAGCTTCATTGATTTCCTCCCTCTGCTCCTCACTTAATTCCTCCAAACCTCCCCCAACTTCAGCCTCCCTTCTTTCCCGCGCTTCTCGTGGTTGCTGCTGCTGTTGCTGAGCCTGCGGCTGTATTTGCTGTTGCTGCTGTGGGACATTGCTGGGACCGCCGCCATACGTTGACGCGCCATAAAGGTTCTGCTGTTGTTGCGACGGCGCGCCGAACGGTGTGGAAGTGTTGTTGTATGGTGTAGTTGACTGGAAGCCGGCCGCGCCAGTACGTGGTAATCCGCCAACATAGGGTCGCGAAGGGAAATTTGAGGTTGCCATTGCAATGCTTGTGGACCAATCTTGTAGGTAAAAGTAAAATTCAAGCTTGTATGTGCTCCAAACTCCCGTGTGGTTTCGATAATCAGTATGTTTGTAGTAGACCGATCATTATTTTGATGCACATGAATGGGTACGCGCTTTCCGTGCTGCTGTCGCGATTCAGACGCGGGACCGAGGGTTAGGGTTGCAGTCATTAGCAAGACCTGTGTTGCAAACTGTCGGTAATCTACTTAGGGTTGAAGGGGTATGTAGAGATAATCAAAGAACAATAATTTTAAGTCATTGCGCTCATACGGCCGTTATATCGTACATCATAACAACGCCGCTACAAGTGAAGCAGTCAAATGCAGCGGCTTGGGGCCATAACCAACGCCCTTCATCCCTCTCTCTGCGTCTGACGCTCGAGCTCATCGCTCAACCCAGACATTTGCGCCTCCTCATAGCCAGGTGGGGGTTCTCTCGGCGGGCTAAACGTGCTGTCGGTGGCGCTTGGTGCTGGTCGCTCGTCCATTCGGTCGTGCGACTGCTGCTGCGCGCTGGGAGAGACGACTGGCTGAGGCGGCTGCTGGGGAGGCATAGCTGGGTTCATCAGTGGGCCATCGTTCTCCTCTTGATACGCTGGTAGGTCATCAAGATTGACGTTGCCGGTGTCGAGCGGGGCACCATTGGCCGTCGATCTGCCACCACCGCCGTCCATACGGGCGACCTCTGCAGCCTGCTGCAGTCGCTCGCGGATTCGTTCATAGTTCGTCTGAAAGTCAAAGGCGCCACCGTCTTTGAATGTGAGTTTCAGCTCCAGCACACCGCCCGTGGTTTGGGGCAAACCGCCACCTGCAGTCGTCTGGCAAAGCGCTACCCAAGCGTTGGGTCCAAAGAATGGCGCAGTGATGTGGCTGTCGTGGAGACCTAAGATGGGAGCAGCGAAGGATTGTAGATCTGGCGTTGATTTGTCCGGGACATATAAAATGCGCCGGTTGGAGAGGTAGAGATGGCCGGTCGAGCTCGTCAGCGAAAATGGCTGTTGTTTCTTTCCTGGGAAATGAGCAGGCACGCTCAGAGACAGGCCCACTCTGGGAGGTGAGGTCCAGAGATGTTGTTCTTGTGGAAGGGGCGTGTATGGGGGATTCGTCTTGGGCGATAGCATCACCCAGCTATGGACAAGGTCAGCAGCGCATTCTGACAAATGCTCGCTTTAGAAGATTTATTAGAGCTACGACGAATATGCCAATCGACTTACTTGACGGACATGATGTAAGTCTGGCGGTTTGAAGCCGCAACCGCTAATTTGTCTGGTCTAGATCGATATTGTGACCAAATAGCAAAATGTTGTTAGAGGGATACAGGCAGTACGGTTACAATCGGTGTCCTGCTGGCTTGGTCTGTCGGTCTCACAGGTTGTAGGTTGTGTGAGGTGGCGTAGGCTGATTCTTCGATGCTGTATAAGTAGCGACGAGAATATCGTTTCGCAAGAACCCAGAGGCCCTTTATATCGTGACTACGTCGGTGGTAGTAGATGGAAAAGGGTTGAAGCCGTGGTAGTGGTAGGTTCCAGGTTGCATGTGATTACCACAGCAAATGCATCATGAGGCAATGCGACGCACGGACCACATATCCCCATCAACCTTACTTGTGGATTTATCGAGTAGACTTAAGTTATCTATATAGACTGGACATGATCATCGCACCGAGACATCGCAGACATTTACGTCGACTAATGCGTGTCAAGAAGTGTGTGTGATGATTTTTGATGATGGAGACACCATTACCAGAATGCTAGGTACCGTCAGGCATGAGCAAACTGGTCCCTTTACAAGTTGTCTTGTAAGCTATCACGTCAAGGCATTCTACATATGCTTCACCCTGTCTACAGTACACTGTAGCTGTGCCTTCAAACTAGAGGCAAAGTAAGAAGGAAACGATCCATCAAAAGATGGGCTGGAGCTGGGTAAGGTATACTGGCAGATCGCTTCTTCGCACGACGAACGAATTTGCAGGTTGAACGAGAACTGGGAAGATAACCTGTGTAGAAAATGCCTTCAAGGCGTGGCTTTGTAGTTAGAGCTACCGTAGGTATGTACATAGGCGAGGGGTAGTGTGGATTATACAAAGCGAGGCTCGACCTGATCACGAGTTAGATACTGGGGCCAAATGTTCTTGGCAGAAAAAGTGATAACATACTCTCCATGGGTTGCTGACTTCGAAGCCTGCTGGTGGCTCGACCTTGTCAGTCTGTCCTCTGAGGAAACCGGTGAGTCGCAGGTCGCGGTTCATCACTAGTTGAATACGTCAGCCATGTAGTCCACCACGCCTTCTGCTTCACAACGGTTGACGGCAAGCACTCTTGCAGCCCAGAACATCCCAAGCATTTGAAGAATCGAATTTCACATACTCTGTCTGTCCCACTGATCCAGCGAATGCCTTCCTCTCTTGCCGCCGTTCTGCATGTGTCTGACTTTCGAGAAGGCCGCTCCGGTGAAGCCGAACATCTAACAGGCAATCAGTTAGTGTCCAAGCGCGAGACATCCTCTTCCAGTTTTCCAGGTCTGACGTACGCCTAAGCAGATGGCATAGGGGATCAGGGCCTCAAAGGGAACACCCATTGTTGCGGTTGGGAGGAGTGAGTGGAGATGAGAGGGATGGTCTCTCGTCGCGACGAGAGTGGCTGTCGTCCGCTGGGTCCGGAGGGTCGTGAATAGCGCCGGATCGCAGTGCGCAATTGGTCGAGGTCGTGGGGAGTAGGTGGTTGACGCTCTTCGTCTCTGCAGGCCAATGTTACGGACTGTGCTCAAGCGAAGCTGTAGTTGAGTTCAGTTGCGGTCGCGAAGCACAGGCCCCAGTCTTGGCAACGGATCGGGACGTGATCTAAAGGGAAGCTGCAGAGCGCGGGCAGTCCCGCTCGGTCCCGTCCCGGTGCCGCTCTTGCATCGGCTCCGGCTCTGGCTCTGCCTTAGGCGGGTACTGTATACGGGGTAAGCTACCTCAGGCACCACGGTGGAGTGGTACTGTAGGCCGCCTGGTAATCCATCACGAACGAGCGCATTCACGCGTAATGCATCATTCGGTCTGCTATTGACTAAGTCGCAAAGCGCCAATAATCACTCCACCTCGAAAAGTCACGCCAGAAGCGCGTCCTTACCCTTTCAAATTACTGCCGAAACGCCCGTCTCGCACTTGAAGCGCTCACAAAGCCAGAGCCAGAGCCAGGGGTGCTGGTGATTACAACACGCCATTTGACGACGGTCACGAATACATCCAAACAGCTCTTTCAGGCCGATTCTACTGCGACGCGATAGCTCGAACTGTGACCACAAGCCTTTGCACAACACATCTCTCTGATGCGGACAGATTGCTGCGACAGTGACTTGGAAGGAGAGGTCAGGTCTATGTGAGAGAGCAAGAGTCCAACTGGCGAGACTTCAGCCAAATCTGTGACCAAATCACAGACCAGAAGCCACACTGGCTACATTGGTTGCGAAAGTCGCGGCGCCGCTGACGCCAACCACGTTGCGCGGACGCGGCGTAAAGTACCAAGCACGGCCAGCCGCCATGGCCCACGAGGACGCGGAAGGCTCAGTTGTCGAGGATGAGGATCTGGATGCGGAGGGTAGTATTGAGGAAATACCTGATGAGGTGAAAGAAGAGGCGCAACATGATCAAGAGGCTCAGAGGCCGATGCGGACGGTACGGATGACGAGTACAGTGAGCCTGTTGGCGCGGTTAAGAGCCAGCCAAGCCGGGCAAGGCGAAGTAGACGGCACGAGGATGACAGATCAGACTCTGAGAGCGAAGTAAGCGACAATGGCAGTGCCAGCGACACGGAAACTTCCAAGTCTGGTGGAGATAACTGGGAGGCCCAAGACGAGGATGCTGCCGAAGATGTAGAAGTTGTCAACGGCGGGGCTAACGGATGCGTGTAAGTGGTGACAATCAACCCGGTGATTACAGCTTAGATGCGCTAATCACGAACTCAGGCATTGCGGCCAAGATGAAGAACACGACCCGGGCGAAGAATTCGAAGAGATTCTGTCGTGTGCAGTCTGCGGAGATAATAGTAAGTCAGGCCTTTCTCGTTCCCAACTAACATACATTTCAACATACGAGTTGAAGGAAGAGACGGTGGCCGGATGTACTTTAAAGTTGCAGGCGGTCCGTGCTGATTCGGCTTTCTGCAGGTCATAGGCAATGCGCTAGGGAAGCTGGCTCGCTTGACGCTGATGAAGGTACGTCAAAGCAGCAAGATGCCAAATCCGTCATCGCAATCGCTGATCTTCAGGTAGATGCCGATCACTGGCGTTGCAAGGACTGCATTGCAAACGGTTTGGAAGAAGACGTAAAACATGTCGAACACTTGTCGCCCAGCCGTCGCGCATCGGCACCTCGTATGGCAAGGGACCTACTGCCTCAAGCACGTGGAGGTATTGACCCATCTTCTCACTCGGTATTTAACAAACTTATCCTGGATGAGGACCCTCTGGACGGCTCTCGCTCGCTGCGCAAGCGCAAATCGCCCTCGGAAGATACAGAGGATGCTGGACCTAAGACGTTGTTGCGAAAACGAAGACGTGTTGCTAGCGAGGCTGTTGAGACTGATGCTGATGATTTGGCCGTGATCGATGAGCTTGACGAAGTCGATGGGACCATAACGCCCAGAACCAGGACTGGACGTCCTCAGCGACATCTCAAACAGCGCAAGAAGGGCGCGCGCATAGTCTCGCAATCGGACGACCCTAGAAGTGTGATCCTGGCCTTCCCCATCTCCCTCGCACAATTAGATGATATCGTCAAGACTGCTGAAAGAAAACAGCGACGACGTGAACGAGACCGGATGCGACGCGCCCGCAATCAAAAAGGTCACGGAGCTTTGGAAGCCGAAGAGGTGCAGCATTTCCCAGCTGTACAGACAACCCTCTATAGCAATCCCTTCTACGCTTTCCCTGAGAGGGACGATGATGAGTTCAAGGGCAAACCTTATGGTGGTGTGCTCACAGAGGCCGAAGCAGAAACCACAAAGACATATCCTGTTGACGCGGACCGTCAAGCGTTCCAGGATGCTCGCGATAGGGCAGAAATCAAGTGGCAGGAAAAGCATGCTAACAATCCCGAAGCAACCACAGCTCGTAATCGAACTGCCGCTCAGGCCAGCAAGATCAAGTGCATCAACTTCGGCGGGTACGAGATTGACACATGGCATGCCGCGCCTTATCCAGAAGAGTATAGCCGAAACAAGCATCTATACATTTGTGAGTTTTGTCTGAAGTATATGAGCTCAGACTATGTCGCCTGGAGACACAAGCTCAAATGCTCAGCCAAGCATCCTCCTGGAGATGAAATCTACCGAGACAACATCGTCAACCCTGAGACTGGACTGCAGACGTCACTTTCCTTTTTCGAAGTGGATGGACGACGAAATCCTCTTTACTGCCAGAACCTCTGCCTTCTAGCCAAACTGTTCCTTGGCTCCAAGACACTCTACTATGATGTTGAACCATTTCTATTCTATGTCATGACAGAGAACGACTCATGGGGCTGTCATTTCGTGGGCTACTTCTCAAAGGAGAAAAGAGGCTGCGGACCAACTCCGGGCCTGGGTGACGGGCTGGGGCAAGATCACATAAGCAACCACGACGTTGCAGTGACAACCGAGGATCCAGCTCTGTCAAATCCAGGAAACAATGTCAGCTGCATCTTGGTGCTTCCCGTACACATGCGCCGAGGCTTTGGACGAGTGCTCATTGAGTTTTCCTACCTTCTGACTAAAGTGGAGGGTCGCACGGGATCTCCCGAGAAGCCGTTGTCCGACATGGGTCTTGTTTCCTACCGATCCTATTGGCGTGGCGTTTTATGCAAGCTGCTGCTACGGTACAAGGATCGGGATAACAATGCAAGCGGGGAAGGGCCATTGTCTATCGCGCAGATTGCCAAGGAGACCGGCATGACAGCCGACGATATCATCTCTACCCTGGAGGCTCTTCGGTTTCTTGTCCGAGACCCGGTCAGTAAGAGATACGCGCTGAGGTTGGACTATGAGTACATGAAGGAATATGCCGACAAGCATGACAAGAAGGCGACCATCAAACTCAACCCAGGAAGGCTCTGTTGGACACCCTATGTCATGGGTAGGCCGACCAACCTCTTCGCCATGGGCGAGGAGGCCACCCACCCCATGCAAACAGTGGCGCCACGGGAGGATGCGGTGCAAATCCCTCATGAACCTGAAGAAGGAGTACAACAACACATGAGGGCGTTAATCAACGGTACCTCCAAAGACGAGAGTGGCGAAGGTGATGTGTTGGACAGCACCGAGCAAGACGACGGCACAGAACAAACCGAGCCAAATGGCCGAAAACAGGTTGATCCTGGTGAGGAGCAAGTGCAGATCATTCCCGAAGGATCCCCATCGGACACAAGACGCCCAAGCTATCAGAACGGGCGCAATATGAAAGGCCCGCCGTCGCAAGCACTCACGCCGCAGCCGTCGATCAGGGTGGAAGACAAGGGCATATCGCCGTCGGCCAACGGCAGGACGTCACCGGGTACGGCGAACGCGACCGCAGCGGCACCCCAGGCGGCCCGGCAGCACTACACGCGCTCGGCCAGCCCTCCCAGTTCGTACTACGAGTCCAGCTCGCAGACCAACTCTGCCGGACCGATTCCGCCGACGCGGTTCGAGATCTTCCCTCCAGTCCCCGGTATGGCCGCCTCTGCGAAGCGGCGAGCCGGCCGGCCGTTCAAACACCACCCCAACCGCCGCGGCGTGGCCACTCCTCTGCGCAGGACTCCTCGCCCTACACGCGGCAGCCCTGCCGCCTTCTCCTCCAGAGCCATCCCAGCAACCACCGCACGCCGCACTCGGAGCGCCCTCGCCGTCTCTACCGCTTCCGCGAGGGATAGCAACGAGGACTCTGAACGAGCCGGCGACGGGCGTGACGATCTTCTCACTGCCGACCACCGCATTGATGCCGATGCGGATGGCGAAGTTGACATCGACGCCGATGCGAAAGACGCAGAATTCGCGCCGGACGGTGAAGAGGAGGAAGAGGAGGAGGAGGAGGAGGAGGAGGAGGATGACGAGATACGATACGAATGACTTTCCAATTTCTTTTCTTTCTGTTGACCTCTTCCAGACAGACGTGTGGTCTGTCGAAGAAGGTGAGAGGGCGCATATAGCGGCGTGACTGGGCCATGGGTTGACTTTTCTTTTAATTTTCTTCTTCTTTTTCATCCATTGGGAGGACCATACACCTGGGCTGAGCTACTGGCGTTGTTGTGCGTCTTCCTACGTGTCGCTGCGTTATGGGGACCCGGTCGGCCGAGAGTTCGAACCCCGGCACGGCGCAGAAAAGCTCTTCGACTCGGTGAACGGCAAATCAATTGAGTTCATTGGGCCTGTCTTACCGCCTTTGCAAACTCGCGGCACAGTCACTGGGCTATAATTGGGCGCGTAAACCACGCCTTTCCACTGTCGTCGACGGCGAGGACGAACTCTGGAGAGCGTGGTCTTGCTTCCGCTTCCCCAAGCCCCTTCTTCTTGACTTGTCGTGATATACTTCCACTTCGATAGGAGGAAACTCCTCTTCATTTCCTGTTCTTTCCCCAATCTACAAAACAGAACATTGTACGATACTCACCATATCGGTGAAAGTTTTATTCGATTTCTCCAATTGTCCAATTCTTAATACTTTAAAGGGACATACACCAATAGTTTCGCCTTTACGCCTCTCGCTGAGTGGGGTTTCAGGTCTCACATCGCTCGCTCATAAACTTCTTAAACCATAACAATAACCGTTCTTCCAATAAAAACAAACGAGGGTATCCGATAGCTTTTTGCCCTCATCGGGGGCAGTTGTTAAGAAAGACTGGGTGTGGTTTTGACCTCCAAGTGCTCGTGGGTCGTGTCTTTTCGATTTGCAGAGACATAAAAGATGCTCCTACTACGGCGAGGCCGATTGCCCAGGGACACTTTGGTCAGACGTCCTTGACGTCGGGCTGTGAAACTAGTAAAAGTCTTGACCACTTTTTACTTCGTGGACAAGGTAATTGGCATCCAAATTGATCAATGAGGAACTAGTCCGTCATTTGATCGCCTTTTAAGTCTTCAGAAAGCCATTTCATCCAGTTTTACCACAACGCTTCGAGATCAGCGTACGTCTGTGGTAAGTTGTAGTGGCTTCCGTCAGTGTTCCCGGCATCTGTACGGGACCGTTTCAGCGGCTGTGACGCGCTATACGACTGTAAGCCCTGCTGGGGTGAGTCCGTCGAAAGAGACGGATACATCTGAGACGTTGATGTGACCAGGGCAGGTGAACTGTCTGCCTTGAAGGATTGTGACGCAAAGCTATGTGGCGTCCTTTCTGGGCCTTGCGAGCCTGTACCGCGGAAGTGATACATTCCTGATGGCGGTTGCATCGTCTGTTCACCGGCAGTAGTCGACTGTGGAGTGCTGAAAGGGGGAGTTCCCGAGAATGACCCACCATAGTTGCCGAATTGATATGCCTGTCCAGCCGTCTGTGGCTCGGTGTGTGCCTGCGGCGTCTGTGGCAGGGAGGTGGCAGGGAAGCCGTGCTGCAGACCACCTGCATTTGACGGATGATTTGAGCCCCCGTAAGAATTGTAGGAAGTATAGAAAGCGTTGTTCGAATATCCTGCTCCTCCTGCAACAGGCATATTCTGGCTCTGTTGGGAGGATTGGGTAGCAGGCACTGCCGCAACTGGGAAGTTGAACGACCTCGGTACGCTCGCGAAGTTGCCTGATGGCTGTTGAGCTGACTGGCTGTACAGGGGATGGGATGTATCGTGATGCAGACCATGGGCCTGACCAAGCCTTGGATGTGCCACCACGTGGCCAGAACGACCCAGAGGTGCCGGGAAGCTTTGTATGGTTGCGGTGCGGTGTTCTTTCTTAAGGCGTAATTTGACGCCTTGGTCGGCAAGGTTCCGTGACAGAGGTGTCGAGTTGGACATGCCCATGTGGTTTTTCGCCTGTATGACCTTGAAAGGTTCTGAAAAACACGTTCCTTGAAGGAAAACACCACGTTCAAACTTGTGCATCTCGAACAAGCTGAATTTCAAGCGATACTCTCCCAGTTTCCGGCAGGAGAGATCTCCGAACACGAAAAATCCGCTTTCTGTAAATAACCGGTGTTAGAGTAAGGTCAAAGGTAAACGCCTTGTGTCGACTCACCTCTGTTGTCCAGATCGCGTAATCTATGCAATGATGAAGACATCTGCCCGATCAATTGCTCCCTTAAAGTTGGTTCCCCTTCGTCTGTATCAGAATTGATGGGCACCAACGATGCGATCATGAATAAAAAGGGACTGCATAAGTATTGCCTGTTTTGGTGATCAGTATTGGCCATCAAATGTTAGGCGAACCTCGGAGCGAAGCATTGTCTTACTGGTCTGGGTCGATCTGAGGACTCAGTTTCATCTCAATGACAGGAGGAGGATCGATAGACTTGCGTCCTGGAAGAAAGTCAGCACGAACCGAAACACGATCGAAGGATGCGAACAAACCTTTCTCCTTATTGGGGAGCGTGACGACGGCCACCTCCGGTTGCTGCCTTATGAGGAGCGATATGTGGTTGCTGATCGTCATTGTGAGCGACGACTTGGGAAAGCTGACAATGAAAATGATGTTTCACTGTTCGACCTCTTACCTGGGCAAGGTCATGTACCTGCCGTCTTGGGCGATGTTCGGGTGCGAGGTCATGAGGATAAGTTTGCAATCAGCTGGATTGAATTCTTCAGGAGAACGGTCGAACCAAGATCACGGTCTCCAGATGGAATATATGCCGGCTTTGGAAGTCGATGCACTTTCCACTAGGGGCGGACAAGGAGGGATGTTATATTGGCAAACTCCAAGGCGAAAGATCAAACAACCCTTCTGACCTTTGGCTGCTGTTCCCTGTACCGAGGTCGAGAACTTCCTGTTGGGAAGCGTTCACAGACACCAGCACCACTCGATCGAGCGCGAATTTCTGATGAGCGGGACCCCGTGCCAGAAATGGATGGGTGAGGAGCTGGAAATCCAATGAGGTGGGAGATAATCATAAAACGACCGCGTTCGACGGTGGAAAATGAAAATCTGATCAACACACGTGATGTTAGTTTTTGCAACTCGCAGAATCTGATTGGCGACGGATGGTGGTGATGTTTGATGTGGAAGTCGTGTGTTGAGCGTTGGCTGTGCGCAGCGGAGTTCTGATCGAATAAAAGACCCTCAGATGTCACCAGGCGTAGGAATAGACAGACAGGAAGTTGTACTGGATCGAAACGTGCAGCAGTAGACAGGAACCTCCCAGGCCAGATAGAGTATGTGGGTGCTATAGGAGCCCAACCCAACCCAACCCGAACCTGGAGGTGAANGGAGAGGTAGACGTAAAGGCGGAGGTTGGCAGTATGGGCAGGCTAGAGGATTCCTGGTGTGGAAGAAGTGTAGACGATCGCCTGCAGGCGCAGGAGACAGACCAGGGCGCGAGATCGAGTCTGGGCGGTTGACGATGATTGAAATGGGTGAGATGGGTAGCAGCCGAGTAGAAGGTAGATATGTAGGTAAGCAGGCAAGTTAGGTTAGGTAGGTAGGTCAGTGTAGGGATGGATTAAGCGGGTGCAAGCAGCAGCAGCAGCAGCATGCAGGCAAGGATGGGTAGTTGGATTTGATCAGGGATGGTGAATGGAATGGAAAGGTGGTCGACGACGATGCTAGGCTATGCGATGCTATGCTATGCAATGTGATGCGATGCGAGGCGAGGCGAGACGATGCAATGTGTTGCGGACACTGGGACGGGCCGGACTCCTCCACAGTCAGTCCACAAGCAAGACAAAGGGTAGTGCCGTGTCGTGTATTGCAGTGTAGTGTAGTGTAGTGTAGTGCAGTGTAGTGTAGAGTAGTGTAGAGGCGAGCAGGCACAGACGGTATGCATACGCACACGCACACACAGACACCCACACAGACGAAGCGGCAGAATTGAGGGATGAAAATTGGCGGGTGATTGGTTGGTTGGTTGATCGGTTGGTCGGCAGGCTAACTCCACACTGACCGGCAGCACTGATGCATGACAGGTGAGCTGTGGCGGCGGCGGCGGCAGCGGCAACAGTGGGGAATGGTGGGATAGTAGCGGCGGTGGAGGAGGTGGCGGCGATGGTAGCGGTCTGAGTGGACGGCGTTTGTTGGGTAAGCGCGAGAGTCAGAGCAGATCAGATCCTGGGAGCTGGTGGGGCTTCTAGGACGAGGATTGCAATCAATCCGGCCTGGTCGGTTCCAGACTGACGTTGTGTGGTGAGTTGAGATGACTGATGCGATTGGCTCTGTGGTCTTGGATCTCACAGCTGAGCCGAATGAAACAATAAACGGAGATTGATGCCGTTGGCGTTGAGGATCTGTCGAATGTTGCCGGTGGCGAGGGAGAGGAAAAGACAGAAAAGATGGGAAGAGAACGAAAGGGCGGGAGAAAGGATTATATAGCGGCGGTTGGCGGGGAGGATTGACTGTTGACAATCGCGTCGAGGGTCACGTCTGCCTGGAGAAAGAGCAGAGGCAGGAGCAGGAGACGCGACAATGCTGCAGGCAGGCAGCCAGTCCGTCGAGACGAGACGGGAAGGAACGCGTGAGGGCGACGTGAAGCAATTGGAAGGCGGCAGTAGTAGTCGTCGTCGTAGTGGTGGCAGTACTGGATTGGAAGCCGTGGTAAGTGACGACGATGTATGTCGAGTGTGAAGTGGTGTAATGTGTTCGATGCCGACAGATCGAACCCAATGGCTGCCTGTCACGACGACCAGTTCAATCAGATATGAGATTTGATCGACGTCGGATTGATCGAGGTTGAATCCCCAGCTGATGGACGAGCAGATGCCTGAGGTTGGGAGAATGGGACAGGGAATGGCAAAGCTGCGGAAGGATCAACGACAGGGTTGTTGATATCGGCAGTCCTTGTTGTCCAAGTCAGTGCCTCCGCTTTCAAGATTGCTCGAGAATCTAGAGTCGAGATCGGAAGGATGAAAGATGCAGACAGAAGCCGAAAAAACCCCCAAGCAGAAGAATGAGACTAGAATCCCGCAAGCGGTAATGGAGTGTAGATGCGGTGTCGGCGCAGAGAAAGGCAAAACGAGCTCAATCACACAAAATCCGTCAATGGCGATGCTGACGGTGGCGATGGTGGTGATTAGGGAGGATGATGGGGATGATGTGTGTGGCAGATGTCAAAGTCAAAGTCAAAGTCAAAATGCAAGACGCAAGCGCAGGGTCGAGTATAATTACCCTCGCTGGCCAAACGGACGAACGAGACACAGCCTGACAGCCAGATAGACAGTTATACCTCGACGACACACAACACACTGTGCCATCCGCGACACTTACATGTTCGTACAACCGCAACGACAACGACGATGGCAAGAACCCTCCCTCTTGCCCTCGCTCTCGCGCTTCAGCAATCACAGTCGCAATCGCAACGCACGCTATATCCAACTGCCACAACGTCGCCACAGCTCTGTCCACCGAACCCCATCTGCGCACCTAATCCCAATCTCTCCCACGATCGCTCGACTGCCGCCAACGGCAAAGCCAGATCAGGGTTACATACCTGCTACCCGTCTCGCTACCACTTCGCTGCTGCTCGTCCAACCGCCAGAGGCTAGTCTAGTCCCGTCTTCTTTCAATCTCACGTCGATCGAGAGCGGCCGGATTAGTGGGATGGCATATGAAAGATACCGAGATACGCTCTCACGCCCAGACCGTCTTTATCCGCCGCAATTGGAACGAGTCTCGCTTCGCCGAGAGCAGCTTGTCATGTCGTCTTCCTTCGGCATGGCTTGGCCGGTATTGGGCTGTACCGGCCTGGACGAGCCAGGTCAAGTCGGAAATCGGTCGACTGTAGAGTAGCAAGGCAGGAGACGGCTTGCCCACCAGCGTCCGCACGCAAACGCAACGCAACGCAACGCAAGCTGTCCACCATCCGCTCTCCACCGTCATATGCAATGTAGCATTGGACGTGCGCTAGGAGGGGGGAGGGCCTGCAGGATGCATATGATAGCTGCGCCATCCATCTTCTACCCGCCACCGGCGTCGTTACAGTACAAGGACAGTACGTTACTAGAGCGAAAGCGAAACGCAAGAGTCGGCTAGAGGCCGGTACAGTTCAGGACAAGACTGATAATAGAACACCGGCTTCGAAACGCATGAATCCAGAAGTACTGGCAGTTGCTGCTGGCCCGCCAGCAAGACGGCCCTGGGTGATGGCCCTGGGTGATGTACGGAAAAAGCAGTCGACTAGCCCGGGATGAAAACTCCCGACCGTTTATTGTATGCATGCAGGGCTGCATGCATGCAGGCAAAGCAAGTAAAAGTAAAGTGCAGTACAGCGCACCACCCTCAGCACAGACGCCCGCCTCATCATTCCACCTGCCGGCTGCGGTTGTTTCGCGCTTCTGCACAACATTCCCGCTGGCCCTCCTCGCCATCCTCCATCCGTCTCGACTCCAGAACCGGCTCTGTCAGCCGTTCTGCCGTCCTGCCCGCCGGATGGACTGACGGAGAGATGGCTGAGCCGGATGGGGTGGGACGGGATGGGATGGGATGGCCAGGTACCCAAGACTGGTGACTGGTGGATGGATCACAGTACACAATCCTCTCTACAATGCCACGCCATGCTATGCTATGCAATGCTATGCTATGCCATGCCATGCCATGCATCATGCTGAGCATCCTGGTCATTGGGGCCAGATCTCTCGCCCTGGCTCTTTCCCCTTGGCCGTCACGGTGACGGACGCAGGGCCGGCAAAGGCTGTCTAGCTGTCGCAGTCTCACCCTTGACGCCAGAAGACAGGGCATTCCTATTTCCACACATCACTCTGCAATCCCTACATCCCTACATGCATGTATACATGCCTGCTTTGCATGCATGACCATCTCGAATTGTCCAAGTCTTGCATTGACAGAGTGTCAAAGACAGCCCCCTCGTCTCCTCCACCTCCCTACAGGCACAAGATGCTGCAGCACGTTGTACATGCCACGTTAGCACGCATTGACGGTCGCGTGGCATCCCGGTCCAACACTCGCGACACTATTGTCTTCCTTGGGCCACCCTTCTGGCACAACAAACAAAACAATAGATGGCTTTGCGTGAAATACTACTACCGTCCAATGCTTGCCGAGTTTGGTCGCTGCGAGAAGAGAAGCGAGGCCCACCGCTTGGTTGCACAGCATCAAACAGCCGGGTAGAGGGTGAGGCATCTTATATTGGTGGTGGGTACTGTAGGCACTGTAATATATACAGTCTCGTCTTGTAGGCATCCTGCAACAGCCCCAATCCCGTCACGATTCATTAGAGCGCATTGGGGCAGGATTCAGGCCCGGGGTTGTTCAGGGGAATCCGCTGTCGATGCTTGACCCTGATCCTGAACACTGTTCATCTTCATCCTTTTCCCACACGCACCCGCTTTCTCTGTCAAACTTTGTAGTTTGCTCACGAGCCTCATAGTGGTCCGTCAGATGATGTCTAGTGTGGTCATCGTCATGTTCCTTACCCAGGAGGTGAGGAACCGTTGGAGGATTGCATGCGACACCTCTTACGCAATGCCTCCTCACCCTGACCGTCGACCCCCTTCCTGTCGCAATCGCAACTGTCGCAACTAGAGATCACCCTAAGCTACGCTACGCAACGTTGTCCTGGTAGCAGCCAATGCCGTAAGACATCGACTAATCAGACGCAAGCGCCGACACAAGACACAGACATAAGATGTAGTACACATGCAGGCGCCGACGCCGACGCAGACGCAGACGCAGACCTGGAGGCTCTGTTCTACAAGCAAAAGCAAAAAGAGTCGTCGACCCTTTCGAGACCTGCAGAACTTTAAACTGCCCCTCCAAGACGTCGTGCAACCCGTCGTGCATGACTGGTCTAGTCTTGGTCTGTCTCTGCTTTGACCGCCTTTCATTGGCGAACACCTGCGCGCAGGCTTCTCAGGAGAAACAGCCACCCTGATTCGCTTGCCTGTCAACTTCCGCAGTGGTACAGCTTGTGCCGTATGAAGAAGGTATTGTATGCCAATATGCAGGTGGTGGGTGAATGCCTGCTAGGTAAGTAAGCGGGTATTGAGTGATAATGTATCGGTGTCTGATACTCGCATGATACACGTCCCCATCTCTCGCACGCCGGTGACTCCTGTCGNCGACCCATGACGCTGACCTGCCTTGGCCCAATATTAACAAAGGGGACAGGCACTGTAGAGTGACAGAGACAGGCTACAGAGATGGCTAGATAGAGATTGACAGAGAGATGGGATGGATAGAGAAACGCTCAACCGAAATCAAATGCAGTGAGACAGCGTTACTGTACATGCTGCCTGGCTGGCGAAAACCACCTGGAATAGTGGCCGGCCTCTATGCCGTTTGCGATCGAAATCATGATTGCACGGCGTCAACAAGGATTATCCATCCCCTCACCGGCAGCGGCAGCAGCAGCAGCAGCAAGGTTGGGGGTACGGAGGTATCTACCTGGAAATCCTCTGGACATTGCATTCTCGTCGTTGGCCCAAGACAGCATTCAAGTCTCGTCATGCGGGCTGGGAACGAGGCTTCACCGTCAACAACGCCGCCATCATCGCGATTGTTATAATCGCCGCCAGCAGATCTTGAAGCAGTAAAGGTTCCCGCCCTCCTGCTGTAATTGAAGGAGTCGACTAGAATATGCACCCGGTGACACGACACGTCTTTCCGCACATTGTTGTCGACTACCCTTGAGACAATGGCAAGGGTAGATACGGCTTCGCGAGTGTAGATCGTCAACCTCATCGACTACGTGCATTCCTATAGCGACGACAATACCTCATGACAGGCAGGATACGATTCTCTGCTCCTGCGTAACTATATACAAAAGCCCACACACCTCGTCCAGTCTGCTTGGACATCGTCCACTTGCCTTCGCATCTTGCTCTATAGCTTCACGGCTATCGTCTCGAGATCGAACAATGGCTGACTGCTGATTGCCATTGTCTGCTGCATGCCCACGTGGCGGTTGCCAACATTGACAACATGCAGCTTCCCACATCGTTTGGATGGAGTTGGGTAAGTCAAATAAGAAAAAAGCATGGACGGTGACACAACGACTGATCGCCCTTAGAATGCCGGACTTGCAAGCCAGGCCAGCGAAGCCATATCTGACCGCCATTTGACTGGAGCTACAGCGAGTCAAGGCAAGGCAAGGCAGGATGGGGCATGATAGGGCAGTAAAGGGCAAACCCAAATCAGCACTATCCACTGTCCGCGGCCGCATCATGCGAACTTCACCTCGCGAGCAATTTGCTGGACACAATCTCATCCGTCCTCCAATAAATTGGCACAATCTCGGGAGTGGCACGCAGCAAAAAGATGGATCTCTACCACGATGAAGAGCCCCCTCGAAGCTATCCATTATCACAGAACTACTCTCCAGCGCTCTAGAAGCAGCGGCAGCGATCTACACGTCGACGACGTACACTCGCAGAGAGCTCTCGCTTTGGGCCTTTCGTCACCCTCCAGCAAAAGTAAAAGGCGGGTTGCAATCGCACACGCGTGGCTGGGCTTCCTCGCACCGTGTGGATCAATGCAGCCTACGGGCGGGCCGTTACACGTCACGTTGAGTTAGGCCACATCACAAGACCTTCAAAACCCCCCTGTTCTTATGTATCAGTCGTGCCTCCACCGGTTCGAAGGTAAACGCCTCGCTCCCACGCTTTCGTGGCGGTTTTGGGTTTCGGTCCTCAAGGGCTATGCTTTGCTGTGTGGGCGTGTGGCACGTCTTGGGTCGAGACGTGACACCTCTAACCGCGGCAAGCGCCTTGCGAAGAACAAGCGCCCAGACGCCCCATGGCGGGTGCAATTGCGTCGATTGAGGGGCCTCTTCATCGAAGCCAAGAGTATCCTCGCTCTGGCACACTTCTCGCACGGAAGCCTCGATACGTCTGGGTCAGTGCACTGGTAATCAGCGATCACGGGCAAGATGCAGTTCTGGGACACGACACAACCCTATACTACACTACGCCTTGCAGCGCTTACGGCATCAGCGCCCTCTCCAATCCCATGACGTTGGAGGGGGTCGTTTTCCCATCGTTCCCCTCCAATCCGGCTGATACCCAATCTCCCTCCAGCGTTGCTCTGTACCACAACTGGCCTTCTCCACACGATCACCCCAAACCCTCACAACATCTTCTGATAGGGTAGAGGGATCAGGGTTCAGAGATGCAATTCTGGTTGATGTGAGACAGTCTATCAAAAGATGACATTTTGAAGTGGAAGATGAAGTAATTGGGGATTGTTATCTCTGACAGGGTTCGGCAGACCGGCCTGCCGAGAGTTGTCTCGGACTCGGGTCTCGTATGTTCCAGTATGAACTATGGTAACATCGCCAACAACCCTGCCTCATAACCCTGTCGCAGATCACAGTCGATCCTTCTACTGGCCGTGTAGGGAGGATCCAAGAGAGAAAATTGGCAGAAGGTATCAAGGAAGAAGATCCTTCAGTCTGAGCTCGTATTCTTCCTTCTTTTCCGATTGAGAGCGCGTTCCCCTTGCCGTTGCAAAGAGACCCTCTATCGGTTCTCACTAGGTGCGCCATCCTACGCGTGACTGCTGAGACACAGCCACGACGACGGTAGTGTCGTAGCTAATCGCGTGTTATGAAGATAATAGGAGGCCGATCCTGCTGGAGAGAAAAGGGGGGGTAAGGAACGCGGTCAGTTCAGTGTGCCCTTCTGATCCACCTGTTTGTGCCACCATATCGGCCCGGGCTTGACAGCCGTGATACACGAGGGAGAGAGGCAGGTGTCCCAAATACCTTTGCAGAGCCAAGTAGGACAGGAAACCGGCCGAGCTTGCGATATAGCACAACCGCCTATGTGATCGCCGTCAGAGCAGGCATATAGGATTTGTATGCACACCTACCAGCACAAGTACAAGCACACAAACCACCAGGCTTATCGCAATGATGATTCGAATCAGGATGAGAAAGGCCAAACAGCTCTTGTGTTTCACGCTTTGGACATCTCGTGTAACGTTGGCTTCTGCTCCCTCCAGACTGNCCACCTAGGAAGGAGAGACAAAGACGAGGATGGCACGCACTCACTCCGCCGTTTCTCTCTCCAACTTAATCCCTCGCAACGTCACACTTCATCTCGATAGACTTTTCACCTTCACGGGCAGGTGCATGTAGATATATAAAGTCCCGGACCCATGTATGGGCTCGCCCCCCATCGAACAGCCCCTTCAAGGATGAATGAACCCTGTCTGTCTCTCCTCATCCCCAGTCGCGCCGTACGACACACACTGCCTGCATTGTAGCAGAGCTCGACGAAAGAAGCAGTTCATGTCTCTTAACCCTGGCGACCCGTCACCCTCCCAAATCTGCCGTCGATATTGCACGTCGCATGCTCTTCCCTTCGCGATCGAATTGAAATCAACTGGAGCAGACTCCCTCGGCAAGTGCAGGTGAGGACACCACAGACGCTGACATAGATTACACAGCATCACTTGCAAGGGTCTGCTCACCGGCTCATCATACTTTTGACTTTCACTTTCTTTGTCTGTCTTTTTTCGGCTAAAGATGTTATCTTGGTCCTGGTCAGACGACACAACATCACACCCCTGCAACTGCGGCCAGCCTGGACCTGGATATGAACCTGAGAATATGATAGATGCTCCGCAGGGTTTCGTGAGTGTAGGTCTCGGACGCCAGCATGGATAAGGGGCAAAGGATGAAGGGTCTGGAGGCTGAGGGTGGAGGTAGAGCGACGAGAGAAAGAACGTTTTCGGTGCTTAAGCGACTGCGACGGGACATGCTTGTGAGTGATTGCCGGCCTCGCTCGAATTTTCAGCCCTCAACCCTGGATATGTCTGTAAGTGTTCCTTTGGGGTTTCGATAGTGTCCTGCCAATGCGTGAGTTATGATTTGATTGCGTGTGGGCAGGCGAGTGGCGCACGCCTTGAGGAGAACGATCAAGTCTTGTCCTTCTTCGATTTTCGGCTCGTTTTGCATAACGAATGCCCTTTAATAACGGATAATGCGATGGATAATTTTGAAACGTTCTACCAAGAAAGAAAAAGAAATAACACCGTATATGCGTGGCTCGATCAGTCATGTCGGTCTACCGTCGTATAAACTCATCAAAGTTCTGTTCGAGCCTCTTCTCCCGCTCACCCTTTGCCGGTACCCTCCTGCTCGAGATGTCTGACTAGGTGCTCGATGGTTATCACCTTGATGCCAAACTTCTTGCCAAAAGCCAGACAGGCGTCGCGGCGCATCATGTGGTCACCCTGCTCGATGAGAGCCGCGCCCTCAACCTGCACACCGTCGTCCACAATCTCAGCAATGACACCCACAGGTTTCTTCCTAGCGAGAAGACAGAGGTCGACGGCAGCCTCGGTGTGGCCCTGACGCGCACGCACGCCGCCCTCGCGCGCCTGCAGAGGGACGATATGGCCCGGTCGGCGGAAGGAAGCCTTGGTCGCCGAGGGATCTGCCAGGCGTCGGCAGGTCAGGCTGCGGTCGTGAGCGGAGATTCCCGTCGTGACTCCTTTGCCGTCTCCGTCATCGTCGCCGACTGCGTCGATGGTGACCGTGTATGCCGTCCGGTTCGGGTCGGTGTTGTGCGCAACCATCTGGGGCAGCTCCAGGTGTGCGGCCAGCGAGGGCGTGATGGGCGCGCATAGGTATCCAGACGTGTATCGCACCATGAAGGCCGCCTTCGCCGGCGTCAGGTCCTCCGCTGCGATGATCAAGTCGCCCTCATTCTCTCTGTGGGGCGAGTCAAGCACGATAACGAACTCGCCACGGGCTGTGAAGTGATTTGTTTGTAAGCTCAACTGGAATCGCAATGAGGAAGTCAAGTCTGAGGATCACACGTACAGAATGCCTCCACCGCAGATGGTATCGAGTCGAATTGCACTTCGCCATTGGTCGTCGCCATGGCTTGCAAGTGGTCAAGAACCGTCTCCCTGCTATGCGATTGATCTCTTTACCCAGTCTTCCCACTATTCGAAGCAGATTGCAATCGTACACGTGGTTTCCTCTTTTTGCTATGTGTACTACACTTTCTCGTCTTTCAATGGATCGTGTGATCTTCTAGCGGGAGATGTGCCTTGGGTTGCAATGATTCTCGAGCAACTGGGTGCTAGCGACGGTGTCTATGGCGATCCGGAGTCAAAGGAAAAACAATATGTACAGAGAAGGCAAGAAGTCGTACAGAAGGGAAAAGTCGAAGGTGTTCAATCGCGACAGTCATCGAGGGCCTATTCGTGACGGAACAGCGATAGACCCCGCCTACCTAACTTATCTGCATCCTAACACGGTAGTGGACACGTTCCGTCTGCGGCTGATGTAATCCTTCCAAATTGCGCCTTAAATCACCTTCCAAGGTTCTCGAACACACGGGACGGGCGAGACGGAACGGGACGGAACGGGATGGGTGGAATCGAGGCTGCGAGGCATTTCAGACGGGCATGAGACGGGAGGCATTGCAAACGTAGAACGAGGTAGGTCTCCCTTTTGATGCGATATTGTGCCTAAAACTACCACCGATCCAGCAAAATCTGTACATGGATGTTCTTATTTCCACAGGACTGTGACGATCACTGCTCGTGAGAAACGGGATGGAGTGGCCTTCGAATTCTTTACTTGATAGTAGACTCGCCGGCCGCGGACTTCACAGAATCTTTGCATACCTAGATACCTTCTTATATCTTCAGAAACGGCGATTGGCAGCCCACGATCTGCTTCCATGAAGAAGGATCAAACGGTCACCTAAGCCGCTGCACACTCACATCATTAGTCGTGATCGACAACGCATCGCATTGTTGTACTGTGGCATCGCCTTTCCGAGAAAGAGAATCTATGCATATGTCTACTAGGTTGCGTGAGGGGTCCTGCCGTGCCGTGTCGTCGCTTGTCGCCCAATGGCTCAATGGCTTGACACGTCAATACAAGACATGTGACTTGTGACAGGAGTTGGTCTGGCATTGGATTCTTGGAATGTCTGGCGAGCCCAGCATTGGTACCAAGTCGATCCGAGGCATGGCATCAGGATACGACGGGATATCTGCCCACAAGACATGTCGATACGAGAGTCCATCCTTCAAAGCTTCGAGTGCTCGTGATGAGAGACGATGAGATTCTAGTAGGTATGTATAGTTCAATCATCATATAACGGTCGGATTATCACCGGCTATCATGCAAGCCATGATCTAAATCAGTGGCTTCTCCATCGCCTGGATCACCTGGCCTGGCCCAACCACAACACGAGGTCTTGTGCTTCTCTGGAATGTCTCTTTAGTGGTCCACTCAGGGCCAATGGGCATGCGCAGACTCCTCTCGTATTGGTCTTTGCTCTCGAATCCATGAGGCAATACCTTAGCCCTGTAGATTGCGCCCTTCTTGTCTCCCTTCTCTGAAATGATTACATCTGACCTTCCCTTGTCCTTGCGCTTGTCCTTGGAAGTGCCGCCAGGAAGTTTATGCTTATGCAGTGGATTGTGCTTGATCCTTGCATTCTGCTTTTTCGTGCGCTTTGACAAACCGTCGCCAGCCCAGCTTCCCCACCCTGGGAGATGGTTGGATACTTCTTTTTCGTCTTCGGAATCCTCGGCCTCGGCCTTTTCCGCTTCGAATGCCAGGTGGACGTCGTCGCCAGCGAAGGCACGACGGTGAAATTCGGCCTTCTGCTCGTCCTTAGAAAGCATCGGCTGGACATCACCTTCATCGTCATCATCAGACGCCTGGCTTTCTGCCTGATCTTTGTAGGTGACAGTCGTCCAGCCATCGGTATTCCCGGCACTCTGACCAGCTGACTGCTCCGGAACCATTTGCTTCGCTTTCTCTGAGCTCTGGGTCTCTGGTGTAGTATCCGAAGGTTTAATTGTCAGCGCGAGGGCATCGTGATCATCACTCCTCTGCTTCTTCCCTTTAGCTTTCTTCTCGGAACCTCCAGTCAGCCAGCTGCTTTCGGCCTCGGCTGGCACGTCACCCGATGCCTTAGTATCATTCTTGCCTCTAGAGGAGGTACCCTTTGCGAGAGGGCCGCTGGAATTTGACGCCTTGGGTTGTTTCAAGATGCCTCTTGACTTTGCGCTTGATGAGCTCGTTTTATCTTGATGCGATTCTTCCCTAGGGCCATCCTCAGCATCGCTCTCTGATGCTGATCCCTCCTCCAATTCTGGTCGCTGAGCCTTGTTCTGCTTTGAGTCCTTCGGCCTGGGTCCAAATATTGCTCGGCCAAGCCCTTCATCTTCCTCTTCTGACTCTTCAGCTTCTCCATCTGCAACGGCAAGGTCACGCCGCATGCGCTCAATATCTTCGTCGTTCTGAGCTTTGCGTCTCGCATCAGCGGCTTGCATGAACTTCATTGCACCAAGGCCCTTGTTCGGCTTGTCGGTGTCTTGAGAGACTTTGTCTAGCCTTCGGTTGAGGTCATCGTCACCAGAATCATCGTCATCTGAGAGATCGGCGTCTGAACCGGACTGTTCAGAGACATCGTCACCAGNCCTCCGTCGCCTCAATTCCTCTTGCCTCCTAGCATTCTCGAGTACTGCATCTCGAGCGTCTTCATCCCAGACTGTGCGGTTGCTAGCTTTCAAGCTTTTAGCCCACTTGGAGTCTCTGTGCTTTGTTCCCATTCTGGCCTCTGCACGTTTGCGATCCCTTTTCTCAGCTTCGGCCTCGTCGACCACGCCGGCATCTTCCAGAAATGCAGCTTCTTCTTGGGCTTCTCTCTCACGCTGTCTTCTATGAACGCGACGATACGCTTTCGACTTGATGTTCTTGATCCTCTTGGCTTTGATCTCCTCTCGGAAGAGTAGGTCGCGTTGACGACGAAGATCGGCAATCCTCTGACGAACCTCTTCAACAGGCAGTTTGTTAGTAGCTAGGGATTCCGCTTTGATCAGTCCATCTTCGATATCGCCACCTTCCTCTCCGTCGTTTGCCACTGCGAGTCCACTCTCCTCCATGATTTTGCGAATATTGGCTTCCAATTCTGTTGATGGTACTTGCTGGGTTGCGGATGCAAATTTCTCTTTGTTGACTGTTGGTCCAGCATTGTCAGACTTCAACGGAAACTGCAGGAACTCTGCTCTTCTGTTCTGCACGACTGTGTCTCGCCACCTGTCAAGTTGTTCTTTAGCCTTCTCACTTGCCACCTGACGGTCCAGCTTGTCCTGTTGTCTCTTTGGTAACGGGGCATCCAGTGTTTGTGATGCCACCTTCTTTTTAGGCTTGATGGACTTCTCAGCACTCTTTCGAGCATCGCCCTCAAATCCACCGAGCAAATCATCAACCGTAAGTTTGGACTGTGCTTTATCGGCTTTTGAGCTGGAATCCGCAGTATCATCGCCGCCGTATTCATTGGCCATGTCAAGGATCCTGGCGTTCCTTTCCTCGTCACCTTGATCAGACTCCTCATCAGAGTCAGAATATGCATCATCCTCTGAGCCGTCCTCCGTGTCTTCGTCGCTACCAGCCTCGTCATCGTCAGAGCCATCGAGCATAGCAGCCAAATCCACAGCCTCGTCGCCGAAATCATCCTCGATGTCGTTGTCCTCTTCTTCTGATTGATTGTCACTTTCGTTCAAGTCTATATCTTCATTTGCGGATTGCCGTGAGGGCTTTTTAGGCTTGCTCCGCTTCCCTTGGTTCTTGCTACTTCCACGAAATGTGAAACCCTCGAACCGTTCCTCATCACTCTCTCCAAAAGCCATGTCTGAGTCCAAGTCACTGTCGTCATCATCCTCACCCAACCCACCAAGCGTCCACTCGTTGCCATCACTATCGCTGCCTTCTTCCACGGAATCGTCGTCTCGTACTTGTCGTTTAGATACCGTCTTTGCCTGGTTCCGACCGGGTGGTCTGCTCTCGAATTCACTTTCTTCCTCGTCGTCATCCTCGGGTTGTACTTTTCGCCTCTTATTGCTTGGTCCATCATCGAGAAATTCGCCCAAGCGGTGTTGCTTTATCCGGACCTTGTCTGGATTTTCATGACTTGCAATTGCGAAGGCATCGAGATGACGCTTCCTGCTTTTATTTTTCGCCGTTTTAGGTTGCGCGTGTGGCACGCTTGACCGTGCGACTCTGGCAGGCATGGCTGTGAGTTAGCTGTGCTTGCTTCCAGCAAAAGTAATCCAAAATCTCGTAATGGCGTTTTTCAATCCTTCAATCTTGAATGCAGCTTCGCCTGAACTTTTTCCGGCGGCAAGTCCCGTCGCAGACGAAATCTTGGCATCTCTGAGTCGCCTAATTCGGCAGTGAACCCCCGTTTTCGCCGCTGCGTCACTGGAACGTGGTGTCCGAGGCTGTGAATCTCAATCGCTGTCCATTGAGAAGGTACTCACGTTACTTGAGATCAATCAAGCAGCACAGATTGGATTGGACAACATGAAACCCTCACCTACTCTCCAACGCGCCATCCGGCGGCTACCCCTCAATACAAAACAGGCCGGCAAGGACTTCTACAAGGGAACCGGCACAGGGTCGATGGGCTCGCACACAAAGCATGGAGGCTACAAGATCGACTGGAACAAGGTCCGCACATACGTCTGCCCCGACTTGACGAACTTTTCGGTATGCATACCCCAAGCTCGCTATGGCTATGGCAGGGTCTCTCGCGCCATGTGACTGACGTGACCACAGTTGACGCCTTTTGTCCTGAACCGTATCAAGGTCAGACGCGATGACTTCTCCCACACTGAGACCCGGAGTCCTGTTGATGGGAAAGAATACCTGAAGTTGTGGAAGGAGGACGAAGGTCACAACTGAACGCTGTATGGAGCGCAACTTCTTTCAAAGTAATGGGTATTACTAGAAACATTCGCCGCGTCCGGCCCTTGGTATCGACGAAAACCAGGGTTTTTGCAAAGCGTATTGGAGTTGGCATACTCGCTCATGGTGTTGCCATGAGGGGTTATGCGATAGATACAAGACGCCTCGCCAAAAGTAAGTCTGGTCCCGGCGGGACTACACTTCTACTCTCCGGCCGCCTTTTGCAATTGACTCGGTGGAATATGAGATCTGTGACGAGGCCTGAACCGAAACGCTGCTATACGGCCCAAACAAACTCGACCGACAACGCATATGAAGCAGTTATCCCTTGTTCGTGCGAGCTGAACGACTCGCAGTTCTGGACCTCAGTGAAGAAACGCCTCAGCCAATTTATCAGGCAACGGGCTTATGTACGCTGCTTGGACATTCTTGTATAAATATTACCGTGTATTTTACTACGATACTCTTTAGACTTTCGATTGGATTGTCGCAAGCTATGTTTTATCTAGACATCGCTGCTTAGGGCCAAATGCCAGCAGTGAATGCATCCAAGATTTCTAAGTGACGAAAATCCGGCCACGGCTACGGCTTGCCTAATATAAATAAAAGCCTGCAGCAATGGTTAATAGCGATGCAAATAGTCGCATTGAAGACTCGGATTGAGAAGCGCAATGGGATGCATTGGAAACAGCCCAGCAGCGAATCAGACGCGGAGAGATGACCTTTACACACGGTATCTCCCGTACGCCCGTGCACGAAAAGCTTCCCATCCCAACTCCTGCGCCTGAACACCGTAAGCTACCGTACACCACTGCGAAGAAGCATTGCCAACCCAATCCACCTCCAAAGCCATCGATTCGTCGCCAAAACCGCCACGATGGGCATCTTCGACTACATCACCGACCTTTACTCGTCCCTGCCTGTGACGCTCGCGACCACCGANGCAGAGGAGCGCCAAAACGAAGGCCCGGCCGACACTTCCGGTGAGCAGACTTCCACCAAAGATCAACACAGTGGCAGCGGCTCCACGCTGGCCGCTACCCGCGGTGGCGCCTCCACCAGCACTCCTCACAGCGGCACCAATGAGGAGAGCGCCGATGAAGCCGAAGAGAACAAGAAGACCGCCAAGAGCGCTTCCGTTCGCGCCGGTGATGGTGAGAGGGGCCACCGCCCAGGCGACGGCGGTGCTGCAAGCGGCCAAAAGGGCCCTGATGCAGCCGGCCCCAACGGCGGAAGTGTGAAACAAGCTAACCCAGGGAAAGGTGTAGAGGCCGCCAGCAGCGACGAGAGCAAAGAGGAAGAGGCTGGTGGTGACTCTGAAGAGCCCGAAGAGCCTGAGGCGGAAGAAGAGGAGGAGGAAGAAGAGGAAGAGGAAGAGGAGCCTGAGGATATCAAGCCAGGTCTTGAAGAAGGTAAGTCTCACAAATTGCGCATTGGCGTTGCACAATCGTCCATTACGATATCATTCATTGGACCGTAGATGCGATGCCACACATGCAAAGCCATTATACAAACGATCGTAAGAATTGAATACTGACTTTCGACACAGAATGCCTGAAGACCTCGGCCTGTGCTCCCCTCAAGCACCACTACGACGACTGCGCTGCGCGCGTCCAGTCGCAGATTGACGAGCACGGCAAGGCTGAGGAGGACTGTGTTGAGGAGTGTAAGTTCAGCTCCGAGCTCTTAATTTTGGGTGCCAGTCTGCGGCGCCCAAGAAATCCAATGTTACTAACTCTACCAACAGTCTTCCACATGATGCACTGTGCTACTGAATGTGCCGCCCCCAAGCTCTTCAGGCAGCTCAGATAAGAGTTGTCACATGGCTTGATATGTGACCCTCTATACACTTGATGTGTTTATAGACAAGATGGGATGGTGGACAAGGTCAAGACAAGGTCTGCAGAGGACTCTCACCACAAGATTATCACCTGCCTCCGCCTGTACAGATGTTTTGATAAGTTTTAGCACTAGGCATTGTGACTTAGCAAAATGTACCCCTAGATTGATCGTCGACGGATAATCTCGCTCGCGCTTTCTGGCACGACCACCATTGGGTCACGCTGTAGCTGCCTTATTTGATATGTCTGACATTGTGAATGTGTACATGGCAAGATCTCGCAACAGAGCCTCCTTCTATGGCCATTGGGCCTTGAATGTCTGCCATTGGTCATTCCAAGATGTGACATTGCAATTCCCGGGATCGAATCGCTGCTCAATGATGCATTATCAATCACATAATATAAATCAAGGTTCAATCTCATACTTTGATGCAGGTGCAGGTGTGCTTTTTGAAGCCGGCTTGGGCCCGAAAGGTCCGATGTGACGTAAATCCGGACCTACGGTAGGAAGGTAAGCTTCCACAGCTTAAAGAATCGCGAGTANTCTGCGACTCTTTGCGCCATCCACTCCTCATCCTGCAAACTACCTCGCCGGTCTATAGTTTCGCCCATTTGACTACACAACCACATCTCCATACCCACACGTCCACACAATGGCAACCACCATGTTCCGATCATCCGCCCTGCGCTCAGCACTGAGGGCCTCTGGCCCTTCAGCAACCAGGCGTACTGCTGGCATTGCTGGCACCAGCTTCGTCAGGACCAAGGCGACTCTGCCTGACCTGCAGTGTAAGGCTCCCACAAATATCCCAAACCACCACATCCTTGATCCGTGGCCACAGCCAAGCTGACCGTCCCGTCTTGTGACAGACGACTACGGCGCGCTCGAGCCAGCCATCAGCGGCCAGATCATGGAGCTGCACCACGACAAGCACCACCGCACCTACGTCAACAGCTACAACGCACAGCAGGAGAAGATGGACGAGGCCATCTCCAAGGGCGACATCAAGACTCAGATCTCCCTGCAGCCTCTGATCAACTTCCATGGAGGTGAGTTGCACATCCAGACCATGGCATAGCGTCACGAACAGCAGTCCACCGCATACACATGTGAGATCTGTCGCTGACTGTCTATCCGTTTAGGCGGCCACACTAACCACAGCCTATTCTGGGAGAACCTCGCGCCAAAGTCTGCCGGCGGCGGTGAGCCACCAGCTGGCGCGCTCTCCAAGTCCATCGATGCGCACTACGGATCGCTGGACAACCTCAAGAGCCAGTTCAACACCGCTCTGGCCGGCATCCAGGGCTCTGGGTGGGCCTGGCTGGTGCAGGACGTCGCGACCGGAGCCATTTCGATCCAGACCTACGCCAACCAGGACCCTGTCGTCGGCAAGTACCGGCCGATCCTGGGAATCGACGCGTGGGAGCACGCATACTACTTGCAGTACCAGAACCGTAAGGCGGAGTACTTCGGCGCCATCTGGGACGTCATCAACTGGAAGGCGGCTGAGAAGAGATTCCAGTAGAAGATAGTCGGTCTGCATGGTTGGAGATAGCTGTAAAATAATACCTGCAATGACAAACATCGGACACATTTGATTTCCTTCGCTTCTGGACGAACATCAATAGCATACTTTTGGACTTTGGGGCTGTTCAAGACTTCAGCTCAGCTTGAAGTGGTATTACCTACAGTCAAGATCATCTACAATATTTGATCTTCGACCGCGTTTCAACAAATCCTAGTGTTTGATACCCTGTCGTTGTCACGAGTTTCGTGTATACAGGTGACAATTGGCTGTGGACCTTTCACAAAGCGAGCCTGATTGATGACCCTATCTGCACGATAGCAGCTTCAACGGCAGGTATGCATAAGCTGGACAGTCCCCTGTCATGCATGCCCTGACGTCGTGATGATAACCGAGCAGTAAAGCTCCAACGATTCCGCAAGGGTTCCGCAAAGATCCCGAGAGCGACCGAGGCTATGCATGCGAATCAACCAGGTGTACCGCATTCCCTCACATTTTTGAGTAATAGTATATATAGTTGACCTCAAGTAAACATATGTGTGATACTTGCGAGAAGTTGAGCTACCGGCAACCCCTTTGGATCTGTTCGACTTTCTAAGAGTTTCGTACAGCGTTGACGAAACGATGGCGCAGCAGATTCCAGACTTTGACGACTTGCCTAGGCTCGACGACGGCGCGCCTTGTGCTTGGGGAGGTAGGTTTGGAGGATGAAAGGCTCCTTCATGGAGACAACCTACCAAGCTGATCAACGAACAGTGTTCGATAAGGAAGGGCAAAAGGACGTGTTCGGCACCCTCAATCTCCTCACACCAGAAGTGGTCAAGGCAGCCTATGCTGAGCTTCGTGATGGCGTATCAGTCTCGCTGAATTGGCCCATTGGAGCAATCCAGACGCCCGGGTTCGATCGCAAAGGCCTGAAGCACAGGGTATTATCATTCATGGACTCGCCGTTGCCGACACATGCGTACGACGACGAGGTCGAGTTCAACACGCAGTGCTCCAGCCAGTGGGACAGTCTCTGCCACTTCCACTACCAGCCGACCGCGAGCGGCTACAATGGGACGAAGACGAGCACGCAGGAACTGATGCAGCCTCACGGCAGCGACGGAAACCGGCTGCCCACTCTCGAACACTGGCACTCCAGGGGCGGCCTGGTGGCCAGAGGCGTCTTCATCGACTACAAGAAGTATGCCGACGAGACCGGCATCTCGTACAGTCCATTCGACGCCCACGCCTTTACGATCGAGGAGATAGAGACCATTGCGCAGAAGCAGGGTGTCGAATTCCGCCCTGGAGATGTGCTCATCATCCGCTCAGGCTACACTGAGAGCCTGACTGGTAAAACGGATGGCCAACAGCAGGAGCTGATGGCTTCGCAGAAGGCGTGCGGCGTCGTTGGCACGCCCGAGTCGGCCAAGTGGTTTTGGAACAAGCATTTCGCTGCCGTCGCCGGAGGTGAGTTCCCCATCGCATCCAGAGCACCCTCCCTTTTCTTCATTTGCACTTCCTGCAGGCATCTCGCGCTATGAGCATCCTATGTGTCCGCGGTGGGTTTCCTGACTTCGCAATCCGTGTCGCAGACATGATAGCCTTCGAACGCGCGCCGCCGGTTCTGCCGGACGGCAGCGACGGCAACATCAGCGACCTCGTCCTGCACCAGTACTTCCTCGGCCTGTTTGGCATGCACATCGGCGAACTCTGGGATCTGAAGGCACTGAGTGAGACCTGCGCCAGGCTCCACCGCTACAGCTTCCTACTCACCAGCTCGCCACTGAACGTCCCCAGCAGCATCGGCAGCCCACCCAATGCGTTGGCACTGTTCTAGATGGCACTGTTCTAGATGGGGATACCGATCCTGGGGATTTCGATGTCGGTTGGAAATGGTGCAGCCGATGGAGGCAGGTAAGAACTCTCGGACAAGATAGTGCCATAATGTCATGTTGGGTGGATTGGATGATCGTGTCGCATACTACCAATTACCATACTTAGATGAATGGTGAAAGACTGCCCGTCTCAACATGATGCAATGATTTGCAGCCTTCGTAGAGCATGCAATATAGTCTTGGGCATCGTTGTGATCTGCAAACCCTCCGGTCCCTGCGTCTTGTGTTGGGACGCATCGTCTACTGTTATGGTGCATACATTTAAAGTTGGCACTTTGCTGTATTAGGCATTGCGCTCTACATCCTGCATCTGTTCGTTGGCATGGATTGATATTTCAAAGGGTGGAGTGCTTTTCCGTATAGTATGGGTTACCTGCCGACTCGACGAGCGCCCATTTGATGATGCAACCGTTTGGCCTTGCTCTTACATCCTACCTTGCATTAGGGTTGAGAGGAAAGAAGCTCAAGGATCATGTAGATATACAACCGCAGCCTATCCAGCTTCTATCCCCCACATAAGATGTCGACTAGCTTCTCGCCCAGTGGTTGGCAATGCTTCATGGGACTTCTGACTGACGACTCCAGCCCGGTGATCACCGAACACATCACCTGTGAAAGTTATCTGCCCAATCGTTCGAGGTATCAGGGCCTTTCTGAACAAGGACAACCATGGCGCACGCACCATTGCCCATGGAAGATGACATGCTCGTGAAGTGGCCATATGATCAACCTGTGATACAAAACGCATACTCCCAAATCTCACTGCCAGTCGTTTGCAAGTAGCATACGGTCTAGTCAGGGCGAGGTCACACGACAGTCCTATTTCCTGAAGTCGGTCCATGCGGTGTAGTCCCACGAACAGGATGTCTGACCAGTGTGGAATAAAAAAGCCACGCCGTCAACGTGCGTTGATACCTCGAGTGCCTCCATCGACCGAAGGCAGTCGAATCAGGATCGCTGCAATCATCATGAGATGCATGATGCTGCCAAGCGACGTTGGGCAATCGAGGTTGTTTATCTTGCTGGATGGTGCTTTCGTGGTGCGGGTGCAAGACGTGTAAAGACTGCTGATTAAGACATATTCACCAACTGGATGCGTGGTATGGGAGTACTGCTGGCAGCTTCCTTGACCGCGCTAGCCCAGCGCGGTGTACGCCGAGAGACATATCGAGCGAAACGCATATCGCAGCCCAAGAGTGGTCTAGCGCGTACATCGTGGCAGTGCAAATTACCCCGACGTCATTGGACGAGACAAACGCGGTCTCACATCAACAACAGCTCACAAGCTCCGATCCAGGTCCAAGTTCGCCTTCGTTTGCGGCTTCATCAAACCTACTCAATTTTCACCTTCAGTACTCTGTACCATCCTCGTCTTTCACAGCCGTCACCAGGCCAGCTTGTCGAATACCCCTCTCCTACCCAGCCAGCTTCCTTGCAAGCGCCTCTCCTCACCTGCCTCTTCTCTTTGTGCGGGGACACAATCCCAATCTCCTTCTACGCTCTCAAATATAGGTCTGGCACCGGGTACGGCGAGGAATTCCCATACGTCCAGCCGGCAGAATGAGCGCCAGTGAGTCTCCCTCCTTTGTATTGTTTCTCTGTTATCAAGACTGGGTATAGCTGGTTAGTTGGTAGCTTGGCGGTGGCATTGGCACTCGTGCGCAGCTACAACCAAACCAGCCTACCTACTCATGAACGGTTGGGAAACCTGCCTTTTGTGCTTGTTATATCTATCTCGAGCGCCACAGCTTCTGGTCTTGGATTCCCTGCCCTCTTTCCCGGCCAACTGCTTATCCTGTCGCATACTCGCCACTCGATTTCGAACGTCCTCTCGGCGGTTGATGTGCTTGGGAAAGGGAAGTACTGATAGGTTGTGTGCATCATCCAGGCAAGCTTCGAAGCAAGCTCAATTCAAGAGCGCGCACGCTCAGCGGCCATTTCCCTAGCAGGAGCAACACTGGCAACACAATGGCCCCGACAGAGACAGGCGATGGCAACGAGCGTACACCGCTCATCAATCACGCCTCCAGCAGCCTATCGCACGAAACTGGCCTCGTGTCCACCAATGGTGCCATTTCGAAGTATCAAGAGGATGATAGGCCTTGGGTCCGGCTTCCGTTCAATTTCCTGCGCTTGACCTGGTTGACTTTGGCGAGCAACTATGTCAACGTTCTGCTGGTCTTTGTACCGGTCGGCATCGTGCTCGGCGCCTTGGACATCAATCCTACGGCGATTTTCATCATAAATTTCCTTGCCATCGTCCCATTGGCGAGCCTGCTCAGTTTCGCAACCGAAGAATTGGCCGCCAAAGTCGGTCAGACTATCGGTGGACTGCTTAATGCAACTTTCGGTAATGCCGTTGAGCTCATCGTAAGTTGAATTATACCCACCGTGCTTTTCCAGCAAATCCTGATTTCCACTAGGTTTCCATCATTGCCCTCAGACAAGGACAGATCCGAATTGTTCAGGCCAGTATGCTTGGATCCGTGCTCTCAAACATCCTGCTCGTCCTCGGGTGCTGCTTCATTGCATCCGGTGTGCGTCGAAATGAATCGACATTCAACGAGACTGTCGCAAGCACCATGTCATCTCTCATGGCTGTCGCAGCTACTTGCTTGGTTATTCCCGCCACCCTCTATGCCTCTCTCTCAAACGGCAAGGTATCTGACAAGGACTCCAACATCCTGATTCTGTCACACGGCACCGCTATAATTATGCTCATTCTCTACTGTTTATACCTCTTCTTCCAGCTCAAGACCCACGCCCAATTGTTCGACGCCGAAGCACAGGAGGGTGAAGAGGACAACGAACCAGAGATTCTTGGCCCGGTCGCTGCNGGTATATGCCTCGTCATTGTGACCGTATTGGTTGCACTGTGCGCCGAGTATCTTGTCGACAGTATTGATGCCATCGTCGAGGAGGCTCACATCTCAAAGACTTTCATCGGTCTCATTCTGCTTCCAATCGTCGGCAACGCTGCAGAGCATGTTACTGCCTGCGTGGTGGCATACAAGGACAAGATGGATCTCGCTATCGGCGTAGCAATTGGCTCTTCCATGCAAATTGCCCTCTTCGTTACCCCTTTCCTCGTCATCCTCGGCTGGATCATCGGCCAACCTATGACCCTCCACTTCCAGGGTTTCGAGACCGTCGTCTTCTTTCTCTCTGTGCTCGTCGTCAACTATCTCATTCAGGATGGCAAGAGCAACTACCTCGAGGGCTGTATGTGCCTTGGTACATACGTGATCATCGCCCTGGCCTTTTACGTCTATCCTGATTCCGCCGGCGACATCTCCAGCGTCGCCAAGCACTTCTTCGCCAATTAATACGGCTTATACTCTTTTTGCGCAGTGCGCTCCCTTGAGATGCCACCGAATTCATGTATTATATCATCGTCCGCGGAATTGGCAAGTTCTTCTCTGGTATCATACACCTTGCCCCTAACGACCATGATCAGCGATCGGAAAAACTAATAATGGTGGAAAAGTTCTGGCAGATTGAACCGAGACCCTCTGGAACGCAGTGGTCTGGCTGGAGGTGGTCAGGAGCGACACCAATCTGTGGTGTTGACCTCCTTCACTTCAATTCATGTATTCTTATGTCTTATTATAGGGAGGTCTTTGAAATGAAAAACCCGATACGGAATTGGCCGTATCGTATGTAACAGTTCGGGAACCGAAGACAATCCCACCGTCTTCAGTGAGAGGCAGGCTGGAAAAGTTCTTCGTGCCGGTATTGTGGCCAGCAGATACCATACCCCTCACCGTAGATCGATTCAGATCCAACACGAGCATGACTTCAACGAAATACATCACATTATCGCATTTCTCTGAAAGCCCAATAACCCAAGCGGTAATAGATCCGACGTACCTGAGGACAGTACAGAGAGAAACCACGAAGCGATCCAGATTGGTGTTTTCTGCTTGGTACAATACCAGCGCTCTGGTAAACACTCATGGCCACAAAGGGAACATCAGAGGTGCTGGCCAACAAATGTTCATGTCAGTGCCAGTGGGCTCTGACGACCGTCAACGTATGATTCACGACAATCACCCGTCGCGAGTTCTGGTGGCTGAACCTCTTCCTCTAGAGAGGATGGTCATGTTGGTTCTGGCCTCGTTTAGTCTTATCGGTAGTGAGCTGGTCGTCGTCGGACTTTACGACTTGTTGGCGATGCTTGGGGGGAAAACAAGACCGATCTACTTCCAAGTTTATCTGCGGCTCGCTGGCTCGTCTAGGCTTCTGTCCGGCATCACTATTTTTGGACGACGGCGTCAAGGGTCAGTTATCCGGTCCGGGAGGCTATCATTGGCGAGACAGGTGCTTCCTCGTCTGTCTCACAATGACAGTTCCATAGCGCCATCTCTGCTACAGACAACCCAGGTGTCAAAGAGGGGTCTGGCCAGCAGCGATCCGTAGTTGAAGATTGTCGAGGTGGAAGGATCGCGGAAATCCCACGTTTCCCGTCCCAGCTCTCGCTATAGAGCAGCCACTTTCAGGTAAGGCCCGAAGAGGTCGTCCGTTTGGCTTCCGACGCCATTGCATTTTTCCCTTGTAATTTCTTAGTTGGGTATTGCGACGACCGAGTGGATCAGTAAACCTACACTGACTGGGTGTCTGTCACGTCAAGCGTTTCCTGGTCTCAGTTGCGCACGCTGTTATCATCTCCACTAGGTGATGCGCTGGTCTGGTAGCGGCAAGGGACTACCTCGCAGGCATCCTGCCTGTCACATCTCGGCCCGTTGGTGGTGGAGAACCAGAAAAGTGCTCGTAGGTGTCGAGATAAATTGAAGACGGCAGACCAAGGCGTGCACCGTCGACACGGTGAGGAGTCTTTCGAATTTGACCAATCCCAAGGCTGAGGCAGAGAGGATCTTACTTTGCCACCAATGAGAGCGATTGGTCTGCTTCTTCAAAGTGACACTCGACATGCTCGGTTACAGCGAGCTCTGTGGTCTGATGATACTGGGAAGGAAGCAGGAAGATCTGAAGTGACAATTAGGCTTTGATGGGCCGCAAGCCTGGCGGATTAATATTTACGATCACCTTGCAGTCGAAGCATGCGAAAGCCCGCTTCGTGACACCCTCTAGTGTAACTGAGCAAGAAGCGATTGGGCGAGAGGACGATGGCAGGAGTGGGAATGCCATGCCATGCCAACAGACTCCACAACTCCCGCGCGGCTCACCTGATACCTGCCTGCTCTAAAGCGCGAGGATCGATGGGCTTCATCACGACTTACACTGGAGATGTTGCGGGAGCATCTGAGCCGCTCCTAGATCCATCCAAGTCCATCGGCTAGAGGAGAAGACACTTGGCCAGTTGGCCAGGCTAGCGCTAGAAGGGTGATCTGCGGCTGTCAAGATAAGCTTCGACGAGGTATACTGCCATTTTGCATCGTCGACGTCAATAGGACGCGCAGTAGAGTCGATAGGAATTGCTGCAACCAGACTGCGCGCGACAGAGTCACGCCAGTTGTATGATCTGCTTGTGGGTTGTTGTACTAAGGCAAGTTCGAAGCCACTTGTATACCCACCTGATTAGATATCGAAATGGGCATTCGTTGTGTTTTGGATATGAGCCGCTTGGAGTCAGGGCTTAATTGCAATGCAATCGACAATGATGTTCTAATTGAGCCATATTTTGCTTAAAGCGAAGATGTCCCTTAGCTGTGTAAGTCTTGTCATGGTTGGGCGCAGCGACAGCACTGCGGACATTGCAAGAAGGTGAAGAATCCAGACCCTTGGATTCTTAGATCGATGTCTGAGTTCCAGCATTCCAGAGACTGGTTTATGATCGATGTTGCTATTCTCAGGGCCCACCGTGCACGAGTTGCGGTTTGATGAAGCAATGCAGTCACTGACACACACAGACACGCACGATGGATGTCAGAGCAAATTTGACAGCCATTGATACGGTGTAACTCTGCATGGTGGCTCACAGGAACGATGGCATGAGTCGACCAAGAACCCTCTCAACTCTATATCCTGACGAGCCTCGTTCCACATCGTCCATATGCCGTGGCATGGAGTTCACAGAGGTCTCACACTGCTGGCCTGTTTGACGCTGTCTGGCCACTCCGACGAACTCTCACTCAAGGTGAAGAGAGTAAGAGGCTAGAGAACTTGTCAGATCTGATGGTAGGCGTCCCTTCGTGGGTCGCAATTTTGCCTTCGACCCATTGCCTACCATCGGCCAATGTGATTCTATCGATCAGTCATCACCAAGGAATCTTAACGACTATCGTATGCCCAAATACAGGGTAATTGTAGCCCTTCTTTGCACCCTGCAGCGCAATCACAGACTCAACAAAGCTTGACGATGCCTGACATAATCCATCATTGAGATCTCGATTGAACCCGGCAAATCCTGCGACCAGACAGAAACCTAACTCTACATAGAAGCTGTCATTTGGACAGCGCATCCATTGTGTAACGGACAGCGCATCCATTGTGTAACGGTCCGAAAAGACATCACGGCTGGGGAATTACGAACAACAAACAGCAAAAGAATCCCAACCAGAAGGGAGAAGATTGCACGGTCACCAAACCATAACCAGTGCAACGGTTCGACCGAAGTCGGTCGGAAGTCGCACCGCATTCAAGCACAGCAGCGAGATTCTGTCTCAAATCCGATCGGTCTCCACTCCATACAGGCCAAGACATGCAACAATCAGTCCACATGTAGGAAGTTGTAAGACCGTCATGTAGAAGACGGGACGTAGACCAGGCGACCAAACAACCCAAGGGCGCGAAAATGTGCAAGTGAGCGGCACAGCCGCATACATACAGTAGTGGGCTCCGTCTTTGTCGCGAAGGATTCAAACGAGCAGACACGGCTGCGAAACATTGACCTGCCAAGGTCATCCGCCATGAAGGGACGGTAGGAAAAAGAATGGAGACTCGCGTGTCTGGGCGGCTGGGCGAGGGATTCAGTCGATGGGAATTTAGGTGTGGGTTTTCATCTACTGAACTATTTCTCTGGGCGCGCGCTGGCTGAGGGATTCCCACGTGCGCCTGCGTTCATAACGGTTTGAGCATCCCTGTCTGACAGCAACCCGGTGGCTTCTTCAGACGATACGGGTGGTACAGCAATACTGGATCAGGGTACTGGCCACTTCTACGCCTGCTGGATCAGCTGGGTTGCGAAAGCTGTTCACTTCTGACTCTACTGGGTTTCTCCCGGAGAGAGGGTGCATATACTTTTCTGATTGATGGGTTGGCGCGCAAGAACAGGCTGAAACGTCTCATGTGCGTGTGAGTCTTGCATGGTAGGATTCACAATCTTTACACCAGTCCTTCTCTTTCCCCCCACACGGTTCATATTTACAAGCCGACTTCGCTGGAGGAGAAAAGCGGAGTACAGCGATACGGATTGACGGCCACGCGAATTCATGTACTGTACTTACTTTGGGTTTTTACGCGAAGGACGGAGCATGGAAGAAAAGTATACAGCCTATTCCTCCTGGGACAAGGCAGGGATAGGAGCAATACCTCTCTTCCTTGCCCCCTCACCTCCCCAATTACAATCTTACTCTACCGGACGATAGACTGAATCCTGCTATTGTATCGTTCTCGTGAGGATTGGACGGCACACGCGACAGGATTGAGTGCGTGGCAAGGTATGGCTAGCATGACACAATCCTGTGATCCACATTGAAAGACGGGTAGCCTTGTCGTGTGTGTTGCGCCAGTCCTACCAGGCAGGTTTTCAAAAGTGGTCTGGAACTCCATCGAGAAGCAAGCCACAGCAAGGGGGATGACGTGTGGATGGTATGCTTCCTTCCCGTCATTAGGCGTAGGAAGAAGACTTTTGTTCCATCGCGAGAGGCCGGGCTGGATTAGCAATTAGGTTATAGAGGCAGCCTGGAGGCATGCCTGTTGAGTTTGAAGCCACATTTCCGCCAGTCCGATTGCCAAATCCGTCCAGTCCTCGCAGTCTACGACGGTCGTTCAACCGTACACAAACTGCCACGCCACGCCCCGCCGTACCACGCCACAGCGTCTTGTCTGACCGCCGCACGGTCACGACGTATAGACAGGGCTGGGGAGTGCGAGGCAACGATGAGTCGGTCGACTTTGTGGCGTTAGTCTGACTTCCTCCGTGTCTTCTAAGCAGACCGTAATTTTCGATGAGAGCCATAAGAAAAGGTGAGGGACCTTGAGCAGTGATGCCACTTCGGGACCGAATTGTCGATGTTGAGGGAAGCGAGGCGCAGCACCAGGAATCCTTCTTCGATCAAGAGTTGGTACGGGGGTGTCTGGATGTCTACTCCTGGTAATTGGTCTTCTCGTCCTCATCCTCGTCCTCGTCTTCGTAGGTGCCTTGCTGTCAATATCGCTCTGGGATAGAAATACCTATGGATGCGCTAGAATGCGAAAGGCAGTATCTCCGTACCGTGTGTGTGATACCAATGGGCGATACAACGCAAGTTCCGACAGGGAGTTGCAACCTTGAGCCTTCCAAGGTTCATACCAATGTATTCACGACGGGCACGCTCACCCGCGAAAAGGCGCATTTGCATCCTCTTCATGCGCCATGTAAATGCGTTCCTGCAGGATTGGGGAGAGCAAGCTCAGCCCAGCCAGACATGCGAGGCTGAACGGGCATTTTCCCCGTGTACACGGCGCACATGATAACGAGCGGGAAGTAGCACAGAAAAACATGTGTCGTTCTCCCTTAGCGCACTTGCGCTCTGAAGCATGTAACATCAAACCCTCTAGGGGATTACGGCGTCGAGGAAGTGGAACCTGTGATGCAGACGATCGGGATTGAAGGCCACTCTTTGACACAAAGGCAGGGACCATCTGGAACAGAGTCCAGAACCTGCCACAAAGGCCAGATTGACTAGAAAGAGTGGGAAGGGCTGGATGTAGGCGGCTTACTCATGGTCTCTCTGGTCGTCGACAGACGGCGGTTTCGAGAGATTGGATGGCGCAGTGTAGCTGGACATTGCACGGGGAATGTGAATGTTTCCATCTCGATCGCTCGGAGATGAGAGACGTATACAGCTAACATTCTCGTCCTGAATCGTCACGCAGCTGGGACACAACATACAATAAAGAATATAACCTTCAAATTACCTACTGTGTAGGACAAGGCCAGCACGTGGCGATAGCCCTACCCACCGCCCACGGTGGAGATACTATTGCCATCTCGGCCAAAGAGAATCGATATACGTAGCCACTTACAACCTACTGACTGTGCAGCAGAGTACATGACATGTGGTGATATCCACTTGCCCCAACGCTTACACCCAGGCCAAGAGTGACATCAAGGAGCCAAGGCCCAAAGCGCTGTAAGTAATAATGTCGAAGGCTTCATAGGCTTTACGGTCCTGATAGCCAGGAACTAGCCCCATCAAGGTCGTGGCACGGCTTTATATACGGAAGAAGATATTACCCTACCGCTATCAGCCTAGTGGGCCGGTCGCTTAGCCATATGGAGAGGAAGAAGAGCGAAAAAGCGAAGGAAAGGGCGGTTAGGGGAACAGGGGACGAGAAGCTCGCTGGGTTTGCTGCGCGGGAAGCGAGGAGGTGGGCTCGCACATTGGCACCTCCCTTGGTACAGTGCAGTGCAGTGCAGTGCAGCAGCAATGCGGTAGGCACATTGTTACCGACCACACTCCGCTACTCAAGCACTGTCCATCCATTAGCATGCCGGTTCCCTTGGATGCTCCTACAAGGTACATACACAGCGAGGCACTGCCACGACCTGTTCCTGATAGAAGACTGTACGGGCTATTGGAAGGGGGATTTCGGCGCCGAAGTGCTTGAATGCTAAATTTCCATACAGGTCCCTACGGAGGTACAGTAAGTTAGCACGGATCTGCTTACCATTGCAAAACCATATAGACGTGCCAAGAGCTTGCGAACAATAACAACGAGATCGGTAGCAGTAGCGGAAACACGGCTCCAGCGCCCGTGGGTCTAGCCAACTTGGTAGGAGGGACACATTGTGCCCTTTACTGGTGAGAAGACATCGGCGCGATAGTGTCACCGCAACGTTCTGTGTCTGATTGTTGGACCCAGTAAATAAACCACAGCTTTGGCATCAGAATGAGACGAAACCCGCAGGGTCCGCGGCTCGGTCAATGGGGTGGGTGGGGAAGGGATGGAGAGGCAGGTACAGTAGAGAGACTGAATGGGCTGAAAGAATTGGAAGGGTTGGAATATTCTAGCGGCACGGTGACGGGCATGTTGTGCCGTAGTCCGGGCTCGATGCACAATGTTGGAGAACAGAAGTTGACTTGCCCTACCAGATCGGAATTGATTTCGAAGAAAGGCGGGTCTGTCAGCTGGCTAGACGTGCCTCTGTGCTTTGCCTTCGTGACGTACGACTTTGACAGAGAGGGTTTGCTTGTTTGAGTGGAAACAATGGGTCCCGGCCGTGTGGGCAACAACCCTAAGCATCACAGCATCAACCGAAGCCCTGCAATGCTTTGCGATCAATTCAAGTTGGTCGATATTACTTGGGGCAAAGTCGTCTAGGCAGTCGGGGCCCGGTCCGGGACAACAGGTTAGAAGAGTGGAATCGTACGTATCGACCCATGGATTTCTTGAGCTATTGACTAGATGGGTTCCAATCTACACAGGCCATTGGCCAGACAGCGAATGGCTTCACGTCGAAGAAGCTATCCAAGGCAATGAGCGGACCGAAAGAAGCATCCGGCGTCGCATCTAGTAGTATTGCCAAGTCCTGCCCTTTGAATCCAAGTCAGTTGGGGTTTGCAATCCAGCGTCCGGGTGTTTTGCACAGAGGCAGGCATTCCACCTCCAGCACACTTATCTCATCTAGCCCAGGGACTGCTGTGTCAAGCGACGCCGGTGTACAACCGGATCGGCGCCAGGGTCGGACTTCTATGCCTGTCGTTCTCACTGCTTGCTGGCTACCGGCTGCTGTCGGTCGTCCTCGCTGCAGCACCGGTGCTGCCAAGGCGCACCGACTCACATATGCGAAGATTCTGGTTTCGAGCCAGGGAGGACATTGGTGTCGGTCTACGGGGCAGTAAGAGGTTGATCTTGCGACTACTGTATCGTACGGTACTACTATGCCTTGCGACCTGCTCGAATTAGAGGCTGATCGGCAGGTGTGAGATGATCAACGAATGCGGCAGATGTGGCGTTCTACTGTAGGATCTGGTATTGAAGCCTCAATCATCAATCACACAAAAGTCATCCGCGACGCTGGCAGAGATGCAACATATCCCGTCCCGTCCTCGTTTAGTGGAGGGAGACTTAGCAGGAGCGGGAGCGGCACGGAAGGGCAACGGCGCGGACCGTAGCGGCACAGCTAAGAAGCTCATCGCGCGAGATAGTATTCAGTACTTTACATCACGATAACAGCATCTTCCAGCATGGGGCGGCAGCTAGTCCTTCCCGGTCAACCGTTGCATTTAGCACGGTCTGTCCAAGCTCAATGCTCTTTAAATTTTTTTATCCCGCTGGGTTGGAATCCTTTGAGCGACCTATAGCGTCGGTCTCTGCGTGTCTGCATCTGTGCCGTCTATCCTGGCTGGCCTGGCCGTTGCTTTTTGCCGCCGCCGCCGCCGCCCAATCCCTACAATATCCAGGGCATCCTCGCAGCCGCGCTGTGTGGCTTTGAAGGGTGTTGTTGCAATACTGCAGTGCTGCAGCGCGGCAGTCTATGGCCCGTCTGGCTCCATAGCTAGGGCTCTTGACCAGGGGGCTTTCGACAAGGGAATCGGCCGGGGTTGTTGTCTTTTCGGGCCTTTTACCGTCTTGCTGGCGAGCGGAGGAGAGGGATGACGTTCTGCCGCTGCAGGTGAGAATAAATGAGGCATTTCGAGAGAAGCCGACTTCCTTTCTTGCTCGACTACCAGGGGTGGCCACGGCGATCATTCATGGACACTTGCAATTGAGCAACGACTGGGGTAAGATTACACTATAGACGCAAGCATGAACTGATGGCACCACCTTGCTGTGGAATTTACGATGGTATATCGACGATGGTAATGACGACAACAACAAGCGGAACTCACAAAATGTGACGGCGGATTACTATTCACTTGCTCCTGCGCCCAGAGCCCCAGACTGGTAGCGTGGATAGCTCCAGAGGGGACGGGAGGGAGAGATGTAGGATGGAGGGGAGGGTGATGGCACGGCAGGGGAAAGGGAGACATAGGATGAGGGTTCGGATAAGATCCAGTTGTCAGGCGACGGATTCGCTGCCGTGTCATCAGCACTTGGCGTCTCTGGACTGGCTTCCTCCCGTGTCTACAGCTGTTGTGAAGGGTTAAAGCGCGGCAGTAGCGACAATGGTACGTACAAGTACGTAGGAGTCGCCCTTGAGTGGCACGCGAGACCCCAACCATTCGGCATACTAGACCGCCCAGTTTTTTGATTCGAGGGCGTCTGTACCCTGCCGAAGTAACGATAGCCCTGGGTATTGCGGCTGGAAGGATGGATAGGAAGTAGATGAAGATGTACAAGGCCCTGGCGTTTGGTGTTGGTCGTTATAGTTGAGAAAGTGAAGACATTGATAAATACTGGAATTGGCCATGAAGTGAAGCGTCGTCACTATGTCATACTCAATCCGAAGAATTTTCATCGCGGTAGTCTTACCACAGACATTGACGCTCGTCGCTGTGGATTCCAATGGCTTACCAAACGACACACGTCAGGGGCAGCAGATGCTGATATCATGTTGGAGCACCGTTGCTACCATCTGGTCCGAGCAGAGATGCTCGTCGGTGAAGCCTCCAGATCGAGCTCGTGGCTGTATGGATGAACACTCCGGATGGGTTCTTGGGCTTGGCTCATCTTGTGCTGCCTTACCTGGACTTACCACTGCCATAGGAACCAATTACGAGCGTAGACCACGGACCTCGCTGTAGGATGGAATTGCTAGACGATGAGAGCGAGTTGGTTAGATCAGGCTTGAACCCGACAGAATCTGAGTAGAGACCAAGACTCTACAGCTAATCTCATCCAGCAGGGCTTGCCTAATGATCCTTCACATCGACTTTCCAGGAAGCTCTTGCAAGAACTTCCTCCAGGGCAATTCCGCAGGACAAATTTTATGCGAGAGCCTCCAGTCCGATGATGATGACGATGCTGCTGCTGCTGCTGCTGCTGCCGGATCAGTGTGCCCCTACCACAGTAGCCAGTGTGAGTACTGTATAAGCTCGAGGTCGTGGGACTANGAGTGCTAGCCGCGTAGCATCGTCCTCCACTCCATCGCTAACCCCAATGCGTCGATGACAATTGTCGTCGGCCTGGATGGATCAGGAAGGATGGCCCTAGGACGAGTGAGTGCTGGTCCAGTTGGGTGGGTCGAAGGATGTGCCGAGGAACTTTTCGGTTTTCTGCGACAATGCCACTCAGCGCTCACCCCTGGCAGCGGCAGCAAGCAGCAGTCATGGCCGTCTCATCACCATCATCACCACCACCACGACCACCCCCCCATCATCATCATCAGCGTCACCGTCACCACTACCGCGGCAGACGTACTGCACTGTACAGCTACGGCAACGCCTCATTCTCACCACACGACCCAACAGCACACCATGACAGTACAGTACAGTACGGCACAGCACAGCACAAGACAAGACGAGACGAGACGAGACGAGACAGGGCAGTACACAGCGCATCCACCCACCCCCGTAACGAGGCTCCACCACACCACACATCCTCTACATCACCCAGCAGGAACACCAAGGGGCCCACTCTGGCTTCCTCCTGACCCATTCCTGTTCACCTCTGCTGTCCCGTCCCCATCCTGGCCCGCTCCAATCCAGTCAATCCTACTCAACCCAAAACCCAGCTTGACCGGCCCTGCTCGTCTATTGCTAGTGTACGAGTGGCTGCTACCACCACCACCTCCTCCACTACCACCACCACCCACCACCACCATCCTCACCCTCGATTCCCTGTCGGTCCTGCAGCATGCGTAAGTGGATCCGCATGCATGCGTATGCAGATGGGTACTGTACTGTAGGAGATACAGTACCTACTGTAAGGCCCGGGTTGAGCCGCGTCGCGTGTCCGGCATCCATCTGGTCTTTTGCTCATATTGTATTACCGCAAATGTAGTGGTGGAGGAATGCAGTAATGGAAGGATGGATGGCGGGATGGGGTGGATGGATGGGTGGATGGATGGAGGGAGTAGGCAATAACACACCCCGTGCTGTGCTGTGCTGTGCTGTGCAGTACCGTGCAGTGCCATAATCACGTCCTGTAGTGTTGTGTCCTGTCGTATCTCGACGCCGGACGGCAAGCGGCAGACGGTTAGCAGCGAGGGAGGCGCTCGACCATCGATGTTGGTCAACTCTGCACCTTGGTGCATGGCCCTCGGTCAACGGTGGGTTATGGATGATGGATGATGGATGAGAATGGTGGAGTGGCGGATGTTTCTCTTTCCACTTGCCCGTTGGCTTTAATTCCATCGTATAGTCTGTCTGATGTACAATACATACATACCATCCTCAGACCCTCGTCCTGTTGCAACAAGGATTTCCTCCTCGTCATATCCATACCGATCTCCTCCCTTCCGTTCCCAATTCCTTGATCGATACTCCAGCGTTGTCTTTTGCACTCGCGTGTCTGGTCCAAACCGAACCCGAATTCATCCTGGCCTCTGCTGAAACGGATCTCGACTGTGATCTATCCTACCATCTGCTGACAGTGTTCTTCCTGTTCCTCCTCTACCGTTCTGCTTACCTTTCTTCCGGATCATCCTTTGCTGCAACCGCAGAACCAGGCAGGCAGACCCCTCACGGGTCCCGTCAATCTCACTTCAGCAGCCCGTAGGGCTTGCAGCCTGTCTCCTACTTTAAATATATCATGTCTTTCCACTACAGCAACAGCAACAACAGCAGCAACACACGATCAGCACATCCCCACGAAAAGACTGGGCCTCCGGCTATGTATGCAAGAGAGATGACTCCTCCACATTCACCCTACCAGGTGAACCTCAAAATCGTCGCCCCATCGACATCTCGACCGGACATGCAAACCAAACTCGCTGTTGGCCACACCTGCCAATCCGCAGCCATCTCACGAGAGCTTCCAATGCCAATCCTCACCAACATCACCAGCTTGGGGCAGGCACATGCAACCCTGGAGCATTGTTTGAACAGGCTGGTGACCTTCACACAACAACGAGGCACATCACAAAACCAGCCGACCCTGACCACCATCCTCGTTTCAGATAGACATTCCAGCTACTTGCCTTGGCTAGAGAGGTGGGAAAAGGCGTTCGCCAACTACCTCTCTGCTGCCATGACCACCATGAAGTCTGACGATGTGATGCGGAGTCGGGTCCTCAAGGCCAACCACCTCCTCTGCACAGTCCTCGCTTCATTCTCCAGTCTTGATCCAGCGGCTTGGGATCGTTTCGACTCTGAGTTCGAGGCCATTGCGGAGCTGGCCGGCGCTGTTCTACGTGCAAGACAGGCTTCAGGTTCACCTTCACCAAAAGACCAGCCAAACCTGAGCCAGCCGAGCGTTGGGCTTGGCATGGGTGTAAGCGAGCCACTCTACAGTATGTCACCCCATCTTCACTTCACTTCACCTCCCTCCCGCGCAGGACGAACTTATTATTTGGGTTACCTAAGGCTGATGAATATACCTAGCCATCATCGCCCGCTGCAACAATGCAAAGATCAGAAGCCTAGCCATCGAGCTGCTCACCAAGTATCCCGTCAGCAACAGCCTCTGGCAGTCCGCAGAACGTCCGTTATCTGACACATGGAACCTCAAAATCCCATCATCTGCTGGCCATTCGACCCAGCCCAGCCCTAACTCACCCAGCTACGGGTCCTCTGCAATAGACGCGGCTCATCTCCGACGTCTTGACTCGGGCTCCAAGGTTTCGTCTCCTGTCGTGTCAACTGCGAGCTGGATGACCCAGACTCCCTCGACTACTGCAATGCAGCCACTTATGCAGAGGCACTCACCTCCCAGCTTTTCTCAACAGTACCCACAAACGCCGGTGCGGATGGATGCTCGCAAGATTGCCTTAACCTGATACTCTTGAGCATGACAGGGGTGCCTAATGGGTGGAATATCACCAATTGGAATGTTCTTTCCGGCATAATACCATTTCGAGCTGCATGATCAACCGAGGCCACAGCGGTGTGGCGTTAATAATCCGCCCTTGTTCAACGCATGAACAACCTAAGGAACTGTCCCGTTCAATCCTTCAAGCGCCAGAGTGTAGATCCGCGTCAAAAGCTTCTTAGATGCAATGGATCAGGCGAATGACATGGAAGGAGGGACTGCCGTGGTGGCAATCCTCCAGCATGTGCCGCCGACCCACCAGCATCATACTCGAAGAAGTTTCCCAACGAGGCTACTTCCACGTGATCCTGCAATCTAGCTAGGTCTCAAAGCTACAGCATTGCCCATGGGATATGCAATACAACCCCTCGCCGGCAAGGGTGGACCGCCGGTTCAACATCCTCGTGTGGAACATACAAGGATTGGGACGTTGCTTCTCACGAATCCACGAAATGGTATTGGCCCTTTTATCGATCGGATCCACAATCACTGAGCATACTACCCGCGATGAGGGAATTGCGTAGAGTTTGGGCCGGCGGGATTTGCTCGAATGCTGGTCCATGATTCGCAGATGCTGCGGAATTGGAAGGTCAGGTGGGCTACCGGGACGATGAGTGCATTCCCTTGATCCGATTGCATCTGCACCTTTGCCCCAACGTGAGGCCGAGATTGTGCAGTGTGATGTATTATCCCGATGTGTGCCTCCTATGGAGGGCCGCGTTAGGGTTCGCCCACCTTTTTTTTTATGAACTACTAGTTCTCTTCTGGCCTCAGTTGGAGGCACGGATGATTCGTGCGCGCATGTGTGATCGGATGGGACGGGAAAGGAAGGCAATGGGAAAGGGAAAGGGACGCATAACACAGCCTCCAATGAGGCAAACAGAGGGACTTGAGTCCGAAGACGCGATTTCCCGCATACTTCCGTGTCTAAGCAATAATTTAGCACGAGCAGTAAAGTCTCGCCGCGAAGTAAACGCACCCTAACTTACTATATCAAGAACAAGCCTTTTTTCTTAAAACAACCCTTCTGATGCAGATGTTTCAATGACCGAATCTCATGAAAACCTACCAAATCTGTTCAACCGTTGTCTAGCAATACCTTTGTCACGACAACGTTGCGTTGCTTCCAAGTTAATTTCGATCAAGAGTTCTGTCCATCTAGCCAGGAACGAGAGTCCGTCCGTTTTTGGTCCGAAACCCGTGATTGGAAAATCAATCTTCGGGACAGGTAAAGCTACCAAGCCAACACAGGGACTGTGGCAAGAGACAAACAACATCTTTCTCACTCGCTACCTCGGGCTATCGCTTCGAACAACGTCGCCTCACTTCCTCCTACATCGGTGGACAGACGTCGCTACACCAGACCAAACGACAGCACACGGCGCCTACAATTCAGTCAACTACTCTCCCGCAATCAGTCCACCGAGTCCCTCTATTTTGTGCACATCTAGCGTCCCGATGAGTGTTTTCGGTCTCAAAGCCAGGTCTGCTTCAATTGCCACTACATAATCTCGGTCGCTAATCAACATGCAGACCCTTCTCTCTCTCTCTCTCTCTCGGTCGGTCTTCCCAGCCCAGCAAGGCCAGCCTAACTCGACAGGAAGGCAGTCAAGATACGCAAGACACCCCAGTTCATTTTCTGTGGCAACAACAACCTAACCTTTCTTCGGACCAGACTCTTGTCGGCGTTATTTTGTGAAAGGTTGAGGTTGAAGTTATGCCTAACTGATTGACTAGCTCACTAATTCTCCGGTTGGGTGGCCGCTCATTTCGCTATCCAACCGAATGACACGGGTGAGGTGGTGGCGGTCTTGTACCCCAACTGGCCTGGTTGGTCCCTGCCTTGGTATACCGACCTCCGTGATCGACATATCAGGAAGGGAAACGATCTCTATGGCCAGCTCCCGTTGCAAAGGCTCCTATTCGACTATCAACGTGTCCCTGTACAGCCAATTAAGCTCACTACCTTGAAGAGCCAATGGGATCTGCACAATGGTCCTCGAGGAAAAAGCACAAGGCATGCACATAATCACACGATTGCGACCGAACCATCCTTGATTTTGGCCTAGGATTCGACTTTCAAGTCGTGGTTCGAAGAACGGCAGTTACTCCGACAGTCTGGGCGATTGGTAATTGTCTACTGGTTGGTCGGCACCACACATGTCTTGGCCACTATCATGCGCCTATATTCTACCAGACATGGGGTTTTCTCGGCTGGCAGTGGTACAGGGCATGCGGGTCTATCCAAACCTTCTATGCTTCAGGTGAGCTTCCCCTTTGGTAAAGGGACGAGATAGGTCGCCAGTACTGTGGTGTGTATCTGTAAGGTGGACCCCGCCCCAGCACTCTCTGTCTAGGTCTACTAAGTCGACTCTCTCCCTCATCATATAACATCGTGGGTTATTTTAGGGCTCCTCTTGGACATCCTTCCATGCAACACTTTCACATGGTGCTGCGAGTGAGAGGTCCATATCAGTTGGGGTTATCCCACCTGGTGCATATCAGGGCGTCTAGCGGAACCGATCGTCGCTCACATGGTCGATACAGTATATGACGTCCTCCGCAAGCTTCCAGGCTCAAGTAAGGTGTTGCTAGATCACATACTAGGAGGTCCTGTTTTGACCGGACTTCAGCAGAGAAGCCCAAACTAGAATAAAGCGACATGTGCCATTCCACAATGCAGAGAGCGGGTGGAATATCGGGTTCTCCCACCGGATCCNAAAAAAGACATCGTTGGAGGGCGGGCGGGCCTACCTTGATCATCCACATCATCGTCGTCATGCTCACCACCCACCGCTAGCATCTGGGTTATTGCTAATGCAGGCGTGCAAGCCCAGTAGAAGGTGGATGTGTCCTGTCTCCTGTAGGAAGTGTAGATCTTTAGAATCAGACACAGTGCCGAGGTCATTGTCAAGCATTGAATCAATCAATCAATCAATCCACCAACCAACCGGCCCGCTAGCCAGTCAGTGTCTTGTGAATAAACCACGACATCATGCTCGCTGCGGGCTTACCATTTTCCGCCCGAAGCAGGTGAGAGTATCCACGCAAGAAGGTTTGAATGCCTAAAATGGCGTTTTACCCACCACTATGCAGTGTGGGACGTGGAGTGGATTTTCTCCCTGGCAATTCCCACACCTTCCGGATGTCATTTCTCGTTCAGCTCCCGAGCCTAGGAAGACCATTCACGGCTCGTGGGTGGCGTTATAGCCTCTCCACAACCTCTGGGTGGCATGGTGCATCAGCAACGGGAGCCAATACTGGTGAACCGTCGCTCGAACGGTGGGGAGGCGTCTATCTTTCCCTCGCCCTCGCTCTCCCTTCCCGCCACCAAACATGGCAGCAGGCCATTCGCCCCATCAGCGAGCGGGACGGCCTACGGTGGCACGCTTGTCAGGATAAACTTGCTCAGGCAGCCAGCCCATGCACGCACGCATGCATATGTGCCTGTCCGCCTGCTTACACTTCCCAGTTGCCCCCACTCAAAGTTCAGGAGTTCGAACAGGTGGCGTCTGATGTATCAATTGTGGGCTTTTCCAGCTAGCCATCACTGGCGATCCTGAAACGCCAATGACGAGTGATCAAGGCAGTGGGGGATGGACTGGGAATCGAGACCCGTTCTTCGGAGGCACCCTGGATGGATCAGAGCCGAGCGGTGCGATGGGCGGCGGTTCGCGTGCGAAAGCGACAGCTTTGCAATCATTGTGGTCCAACCCAGTCCAGCCCAGATGGCCCCAGTCAGATCAGTCAGGTCGGGTCAGGCCATAGCATATAGAAAGGTGCAGTTCGAACCTGCCTCAGGCAAACCTAGTTCTCACTGTAGGTCACTACTTTTTCTCCGTCATTTCGACTTCGTCACTGCCACCTCGACTGCAGATTCCATTGCTTCCAAGAGACTTGTAAGAAGGAAATGACATAGACTCTTGGACAGACTGTGCATTGGTCATCATCATCATCATCATCATCATCATCATCATCATCGCCATCATGAAGCAGAGGGTCATATGAGAATATGGTGGCAACGGGTGACGTCGACGGGCTCCTAGGGTACTTGGCAATGAGGAAACCACCAGCGGAACAGACTGCTACAAGAGCACGAAAATGCAAAGCAGTGGGCCAGAAGGCCATTGCCCTACGCGCTTAGGGGGAAACACACAGCAGCGTCGATGACTGCGCCCTGTGATGGTGAAAATGTCAGTGGGACGTGAAAAGTCGTTGTGGAATCACAAAACGAGCCTGACGAGAGGTGTCGCTATGAGGATTAGCAATGCTTACCACAGCGGGAACTCCCTGCTTGGCCTACCCAGACTGCTTATGGCTTGCCTTACCTCCAGACACAAAGGTAGCCAAGGCAACAGGCAGTGGAATGGTCCATTTGGAGATCATGATCCGAACGGAGATGAGGTCTCACTTCTCTTCGACTGCTTTCATGATTTTGCGGCGTCCCGCGACGGCCATGGACGTGTCCAACAGGGAATCACAATCGGGTTGGCTTTCGAACGCCTGCGGGTCATCACCGAGGTAAAATCCGGTCTCAAAACTCCAGACGCTAGAGCTGTTACATCGGCTAAGACTAGACAGGATGAGGGGCCATTGCTGTGGTTCATCTGGTTGGCGCTGTCTCGAGGAACCCATGTGGGATGTCATAAGGAAGAAGCCGGCTATGTCCCGCCCATCAGCATCATCACCCGCACACGCCGCGCTACCGGCAGGTTGATGAGACGGACAGGCGGCACAGTGTTCACTAAGGAATAAAACACAACTACAACTCAAATAAGAATCGGAATCAGTGAGGCGCACTGACAACGCGCTTGCCCTGCCTCGGAAGGATTGCCGGCAACGTCGATCAAAGGATTCAGATGGTACCTCCAACCTACCGGCTCCGCTACTCCTTTCCATCTCACAGCTGAAGCCTTTCAAAAGTCGGCAGGGCAGGGCCCGCACGGCTGGCCTGGGTGGAGGATAGGGCGTGTGCGTAGTGTCTCCGCTCCCCATCACCACCCGGAGACGCTTGGGCTGTGATGATGTGGGTGTCCCGTTCCTCCCGGACACAGACCAGCGAGATCGCTTAGCAATGGCCGTGCTCTTCTCGAGAACGACAGGAAACTGCCTCGGCACGCACGCAAGATCAGGCCAACTGCAACGAGCTTAAGGGGTTCAGCCTTGTTCAAACGGTCCCTCAGTGGCTCTATACGGTCAAAACGCCGTTGGTTCAATGCTCTCGAATCCTACCTCGCCCACACGGCAACCTTTACACTCTACATCGGTCGGCGACTCCGTACTTACATTGGAATCCTCACAGGTAGAGAGGCTTTAAGGGGAACCGGCAACTGGTTTCAACGCCATACAGTATCTTAGGAAAGGCAATCGACTGTCCACAATCTGTCAATTGAAGCAGCCTCAAAATCCTCCCAGACCAGTGTTGTCCTGATCTCTGTGCCGTGTTTGCAGCTGTTTCATTGCAGAGGATTCCGAGCTCGTGGGAGAAATGCCTTTTCTGGAGATCTGCTGCTTCGACACGGACTCTGCTGTCCTCGCTTGTAAGGCAGGCGCCGACCGTATAGAGCTTTGTCGCAACCGAGAGGTCGGCGGTGTCACCTCGGCGATCGAGGATGTGCTTGAGGTGGTATCGCGAGTAGAATGTCCTGTGCATGTCATGATCCGTCCGCGTGGCGGCGACTTTGTCTATTCACGGGACGAATTCGAACACATGAAGGCAAGCATCGTGAACCTCAATCGGTGTGGCCCAGCAGGTTTCGTATTTGGTTGTCTGACACCAGACGGGTCCGTCGACATTGCCAGGACTTCCGCACTCGTCCGGCTGGCTGGTGGGCTACCCTGTGTCTTTCATCGCGCTTTCGACGCCGTAAAGGATCCCTTCCAGGCGCTGGAGGACGTCCTTCAAACCGGCTGCACCGCTATCCTCACCTCCGCTGCACGAGACGCCTCTGCACTACAGGGAGCTGGCCGACTATCCCGTCTCGTTGCTCAGGCCGGGAGCCGTATCGTCGTCATGCCTGGCGGTGGTGTCCGGGCGTCTAACCTAGAGGAATTAAAGAACCTCACTAATGCCGCATGGTTCCATTCGTCAGGTATTGACGGTGGAGCCGACACACCTGCATTTGAAGAAATTGTTCGCATGCGAGAATTGCTGAGGCTTTGAACTGGAAGATATTGTGGTCTCGTGACACGAATTCCATGCCCAGGCAATCAATACTACCATTACCTGTCGCATCGATCCGCTCTGTGGCGTCTTGCTGTGTTTCTGGGTATGCATTCTTCCCCATCACCCACGCAAGCCACGTAGAACCTGATAACGCGGATGCCGACCCTTGTGGGTGCTCGTAACGAAAATTGCCATTTCGAATGCATGCATGCATATCCCCAGCTGCAGAATGCAAGGAGACCACCTTCCATCACAATCCAACCAAACCCCTGTAGATCTCACCACGCACATGGCAGTGGAGAAGTTTTCAATTCTGAACCAGCTGCCATTCTGTTTTCGATATCCACCTCCGTTTATTCGTGTCTCCGCCCTCGAGGTTTTCTCCATCTGGGGTGGACCCATAAGCTTACCCAGATTTCCGTTGAATCACAGACTTGACCCCATATCCCAGCAGAACGACTCCAGTTACATACACATAAAAAACTTGGTGGTGAGACTTGTACACCACATCCTGCGAAACCCTCGCACACAGACGGCAAGCTGTGGATGTCTGCTGGTGACTAGACTCAAAACCAAATGCAGCTGTCCTCCTTCGCTCAACCTGTGGGTTGGCGGTATGCAGTGGGCTTGCTGTATCATTGTTCTGCATACTCATCATATCGAACATGTGGGCCCTGGCCTGCCGTCGGCTACGCCGCAACTATCGCGGCGCTGTGACATGATGCATTAATCAACACAGCGGTTCAAACGCTGTGACGAGATGTCCCGTTGTCAAGCGAGGGATTTGAGGGATTCAATCCCATGCAGTGCTATCCTTGTAAGACCCATCCACGCCAACATATCCAAGTCGGGAGTTGAAGGACCCATTGTATGGATTTGAAGATATCTGATCATCCGCCCGCCGTAGGTACCTCGCGAGAGTTTGAACTCGTCGGCTTGGCGGTGTCAATTATGCACTACGTCTGACTGAGGTATTGCATCCTTCGGAATGGTGATCACTTCCTGTAACTGTTTCCACCAGCACCAAGTATAATAATGCATTATTGGCAAATCAAGACACTGTAACCAGATACCCCACCGGACCCGCATCTCCCCACGCGCAGCTGAAACTACTCCAACCCACAGCATGTGGACCCACGACAGGTTCAATAATTAACAAATACAAACATATCACTTGCATCTGAACGGCTCACACCCTTGGCGGCCCTGTTCAGGTGTGAGAATATAGCGTTCTGAATATTCTAATGGTGGTGTTACGGCAATTTGGAATCCGCGGCATCCGGAGCCAGATCGGTCAAGTCAACCAAGTCTGCAAGATGGCATCGACCACAAGTCACTACAGCGCCCTTGGAGACGTACTAGGCAAGAACTACTCAGCTTGTGATGTGCGTTGATCCTAATTTGTGTGAAGGGACTGCAAGACATAACGTTAATGTTGAAGCCGGTGCTGACCGTGTCGTGCGGCAGGTATCCGATGCTCTATTGAAGTTGAAAGTGCCCAATGCAGGCTTCTTACCCGACATTTGTAAACCTCTCTCTCTTCTATTGCAAGATGATTGACGATGGGGACGAACGACGCTGAGATGAGACTCTGTACCAGCACCGATACCCCGTAAGGCACACTCAAGACTTCATGTCGTTGCGCCTGTGTCGACCATCTTATTCGTACCTAAAGACTACAAGTCGGGTACGCAGCCCGATGAACTCATCCCTGCGGAATCGAATATGCCGAAGGACAAGCACTGGTCGGATCTCCCGTCGCCTGGTACAATCGCCTTGCTTCAACAGCCACATGGCCAGATCTGTGCCGTCCTGGGAGATATCATGGCTACCCGACTGAAGGTACGCGGCGTTAAAGGTGTCGTCGCAGATGGGCGGGTACGTGATATTGTCTCGATTGGAGACATCTGTGATCAGGGCGGTTTCACCTGCTGGTCAAGGGGCTACAGCAGCGCAGGGACAGGTCTCCAGGCAAAACCGTGGGCTTATGATGTCCCTTTGAAGATTGGTGATGTTCTCGTCAGGCCTGGCGACCTGCTCTGTGCAGATGAGGGCGAGCAGGCAATAGTGGTGGTCCCTAGGGATCGGGTGGACGAACTCGAGGAGTTGCTACCTGTCCTGAAGCAGGCAGATGATAATGTCGTTGCGGATGTGAAGTCCGGCGTGGACGTCAATGAGGCTTTCAGGCGCCACAGGTGATCCCCCATCGGCATGGCACATCTCCAGCCATGATGTCGACCATACCGGCGCTGGGGCGTGGCCAGCACATGAGACGAACTCGCCTGGCCGAGGCATGGCTGAGGAGCTATTTGCCAAGCCTTGTGTCCAGCATTCATGTGAAGGCATCACATGGCTGACACCTTGCCCGATTCGGAAATGCCGAGGCATGATGTAGTGCAGGAGGGCATCTACTTACCTACAAGAAAGCGGCCATGACCTTCATCAGCTCAAATGACTACGCATTTCTAATGCAATTTAACTTACTATATTCGCCTGTGTCCACCTGATTAGTTTCAAGTCCGTTTATACTTCTCATCCCCAATTGCCGTTGCGAGATCTGTTGAAACCTATCCATAACGCCGCAGAAATGGCAAATCAATCATCAAACTTAGCATACGCCCAGGCCCGCCTGTCACAGGTGGCCGCTCACATGAACTCGTCCGGAAGAGCAGGACTGTTAGAAAAGAGGCCGGATGATGTGGTGGTGACAGCGGCATTGCGGACGGCTATCACAAAGGGCGGGAAAGGTGGTTTCAAAGACACGGCAGCAGCAGATCTCCTTCACGGAGCGTTCAAGGCGCTGCTACAACGTTCAGGCATAGACCCCAGCTTGGTGGAGGACATCGCAGTCGGCAGCGTGCTAGCACCTGGTGGCGGTGCTACCGAATTCAGAGCAGCGGCACTTGCGGCTGGCTTTCCTGAAAGCACGGCAGTCAAGGCGTTGAACAGGCAGTGCTCATCAGGCTTGCAAGCGTGTGTGGACATCGCCAATGCGATCAAGAGTGGGATGATAGAGGTCGGCATAGGTGCTGGTGTTGAGAGCATGAGCACACAGTACGGACCCCAAGCCGTCACTGAGTTCTCAGAGCTGCTAGAGAACCACAANGGCGCCGCCGACTGTAAGGTACCTATGGGCGTGCTTTCAGAGCAGATGGCCAAGGACAGGGGCATCTCCCGACAGAGCCAGGACAGCTTTGCCGCTGCGTCATACAACAAGGCCGTCAATGCGCAGAAGCAAGGCTTGTTTGATGAGGAAATCGCACCGTTGACGGTCAAGTGGACAGACCCGAAGACAGAGGAAGAGCGCGAGATTGTCGTCTCGCGCGACGATGGCGTACGTGAGGTCACCGCAGAAAGCCTGGGCAAGATTCGACCTGCGTTCGCAAAGGACGGATCCATCCACGCAGGCAACGCCAGCCAGATCTCTGACGGCGCTGCCGCTGTGCTACTCATGCGTCGCGACACGGCTCAACGGCTTGGTCTCCAGGTTCTCGGTAGGTATGTCGCCGCTTCGGTGGTAGGTGTTCCCCCGCTCCTCATGGGAATCGGCCCCTGGAAGGCGATCCCTGTGGCCCTCGCCAAGGCTGGCATCACCACCAAGGATGTCGATATCTTCGAGATCAATGAGGCCTTCGCCTCCCAGTGCCTCTGGTGCGCCAACGAGCTCGGCCTCGATTTGGAAAAGGTCAACCCCAAAGGTGGTGCGATCGCCTTCGGCCACCCTCTCGGTTGCACTGGCGCTCGCCAGGTCAGTACCTTGCTCTACGAGCTTAGGAGGAGGAAGAAGAGTGTCGGCGTCACCAGCATGTGTGTCGGTACCGGTAAGTCCCTCCTTCCGATGTTAGATTTTGCCGTTCGATGTCGCTGATCTGTACAACAGGCATGGGCATGGCTGCTGTTTGGGTTGCGGAATGAAGTTGAGAATCTGTATGATGATGGATTCACGCATTCCGCCATGTTACTGTCACTGTAAGGCGTGTCCCAGGACGTGTATTTTGGTTTTAAAAGGACAGCCTGATGAAACGGGAATGCGAATCATGTACGAGCCTATGATGCATGATGCCAACTATATAACATTAACATGATTCTCTAGCAATGCAGTATGTGCAATAAGAGCGGGTGCATTATGTTTGCTCTCCTCGACACGAAAGTTCCACTGGGTGAAAAGATATCTTGAACGCCACGATACCTTCTTGCCGAAGTGTCACGTAGGCGTGTCTACCATACTTTGTGATCCTTGACGTTTGCCCTGATTGCAGTACGCAGATATTCCTGCCTAGAGGAATATCCCATGGAAGGCTTCTACGAGAATCTTCCACATACCCCAAAGCCAATCTTTCATCGTCCTGGACGACGCTTGCAGATCAGAAGTTTCCAGTGTAACTCCTCTGCCTTTGATCTCCACGCCTCAGTTACACACGCTCTTCAAAGTTGCCATATGGACGGACGTCGAGTGGGTCATTGTGTTTTCCTTTCGCGCTGGCTTGCTCCATCGTCTGAAAGCTGCTGTTCGCTCTGGACGGCAGGACAGAGCCTTTCCAGCTACGCTGGTGGGGGATTGTAATTTGACCGGTCTGTTTTAATTCGTTAACCTTACACCAAATCGTGGTGGAGATTGGATGGCTGGTTAAGGAGATGGGTGCATCGAGTTGAGCAGAGCACATATGATGCACTCGAAGATCGGTCCACTTCTGCTTCGAACCTTACATTGTCTCCGTCAAAGCTACGATCAATCCATGTTAGCCTGATGGTTGATCGCCTCCCCAACAGACCCAACACGGAAAAGTATGCCGCCCCAGGGGTAATTGAGATGAGGTTATCGTCCTAATGAAGTCTATTCGTCGAACCTCTTGTTAGATTATTTATTTGTTTCCCAAAAGCACTACAAGAATGATGACTGGTGCTGCCCAAAAGCGGCAATTTTCATCAGAACATGGGAGTTAGCAGTAGGTCTTAATGCAAATCATCGTCCAGGTCACACACAGTCGCCACCGTGGCTGGAAGAAGTTGGTGACTACTGGGGAAGTCACCTCGGTGCCGGACGATTTCGAAGACGATCTTCACCATCGGACGACAAAGCCTACCTATCCAAAGCCGAATGACAGTGGTGGCTGGACGACGAAATCCGGATTGGCCGTTGTTTGCCATTCTTTATTGCCTCATTGCTGTTGTGCTCTCGCTTTGCAGGATCTCGTACCCGGCTGGGACTACGCTTTGGAGAGGGCAGAAAATATATAAGCTACAGTAGGAAGATCTTGGAGGATGCTTGGTGGAAGGATTGATCTGACCTGGTGCAATGATGGCAGAGGATCTACAAGCTGAAGGCAGAGACGCGTTCACCACCTCGACGTCTACAGCAACGACACGCAATAACGGCGAGATGGACGATGCGGACGTAAACGACAGGAGAGACATGGTGCGGATGGGCAAGAAGCAGGAACTCAGACGCAGCTTCAGATTCCTCACTTCGCTCGCATTCACCTCATGCGTGATGGGAACCTGGGAGATCCTGCTCACGAGCAACACTCCTGCGCTGATGGCGGGCGGTTTGGCCGGGCTCTGGTGGCAATGTGAGTGATGACGGTGTAAGGGGCATGGTGCCAAATCTTCTGGCTGCAAGCTAATCGGTTGCTTTGCAATATCCCAGTCATATGGTGTTATGTTGGGTGCGTAAATCCCTCCAAGCGCAGACTTCAGATCGGTGGGACTGACTGATACATTACTTTGCTGTCGAAGCCAAACTGCTGTAGTGTTGAGCTTGTGCGAGATGGCTTCTATGGCGCCGACTGCTGGTAGGAACCTCTCCGGCTTAGTTGGAGATGACGAGGCCAACGAACCAGGTATCGGCGATTGCTGATGACTTCGCACAGGCGGCCAATATCATTGGGTATCCGAATTCGCTCCACTTCGCACACAAAGACTTCTCAGCTACATCAGCGGTTGGCTGTCGACGACGGCATGGCTGTGAGTAGCACGACATCACAACCACACAGCAGAGTCTGGGAAACAATGCTGATGGTATCCAAGGAGCCTGGTCGCGGTTGACAGCTTCATCTGCGCGTCGTTGGTACAGGCCTGCATCGCTCTCAACCACCCAGGATATGCCTGGCCGAGATGGCGTACGTCTTGCAGAGCGTGTGTGGTCTAGGGAGGCTGACCAGCTGTCTAGATGCGAGCTTGCTCATGATCGCCACTGTCTGCGCCACCGGCTTCATCAACATCGTACTCGCACCCTGGCTTGCCGTGATCGAAGCGAGCTTTGCGATACTGCATTACACAGCATGGATCCCAATAGTTGTTGTGCTCTGGTTTGGGACTCGATGAGAACATCTACATATTGCTGGTCTGACGGCTCTCCAGGACCAAGACAACATACAAACAGAGCGCCAGCGCGGTCTTCACCCAGTTTACAGACAATGGAGCTGGCTGGGACAATAGTGAGTGTTCTCTTTGAGGTTTGCAGATATCAACCCACCGTGAGGCTGACCTTGCCGGTAGTCGGATTGACGGTATGTGTTGGGCAGGTCGGAGCCATGTTCACGGTCGTCGGGAGCGACGCCTCCGCTCACATGGCCGAGGAGAGTAGGGATGCTGCTATCACCGTGCCACGCAGCATGTGGTGGTGAGGTCCAATTTCACGCCTTTGCTGGTTCTTTGGCGTGACTAACGCATGGCCGACAGGAGCTTCTTCTGCAACATCGGCCCAACCCTCGTCGTACTGATCACGTACTGTTTCTGCATCGGTGATGTTGATAAGACGCTTGAGACTGACAATGGCTTCCCTGTGGTTGAGGTTTTCCTTCAGAGCACAGGAAGCACAGGGGCAGCGACCAGCCTGACTGCGCTGATATTGCTCCTGCTGCTTATCATCTCGGCTAGCTGCATGGCGTCGACATCCCGAGCAATATTTGCATTCGCGAGGGACAACGGCACCTTGGCAGCGACATGGCTGGCGGAGGTCAATCCGAGATGCAAGATACCGGTCAACAGTGTGCTCGTAAGCATGTAAGTCACAGCCGTCTCCAGAGACTGGTTGCCACACGCTCCCTGCTCATGCCACGTAGCGGCTATGCGACACTGATGAGTCTGGTCAACCTTGGCTCGGCGACTGCATTCAACGCGTTCCTGAGCGTGGCAGTGGTGGCGCTCATGGCGACCTACACGGTGTCCATCACATGCATACTGATAAGGAGGCTCGGTCGCAGACGCTTGCCGACGGCACGCTGGCGACTCATTGGGACCAACGCGGCTCCAGAATCGCGGCTTGGTGGCCTCGGCAGGTATGGGGTTCCGATCAATGGATTGGCGCTCGTCTACAGCCTGTGGTCGTTCTTCTGGTCCTTCTGGCCGATAACGAAGGATGTCACCCCTGAGACGATGAACTGGGTCAGTCCGCTTTGGGAAGACAGACTCGAGAGTGATATCGTTGCTCACATTGCTAACATCTAGACATGCTCGAACAGGCGGTGGTCATCTTCGGCTCCATCATGATCCTGTCCATCGTCGCTCTGCTGGTGCATGCTCGAAAGGTCTATCATGGACCTGTCACCAAGGTACAGAAATTGGATCCTGCCCCAACAGAGTAGACACTTGAGATGCTGTGTAATAATCATGGCAAGACACATTGAGAATGGTGGTACAAGCTACTTATCTCTGCTCTGCACAGTCACTGATACGCTTCAACGGTTTTGCCAATGCTGTTTTGAAGATCGTCGTGAGCCGTTCCAGGGTCGTGCACATGGCTTGCATGGGGGGTACGGCAGCAGGAGTTCCCTCGCATTGAGTACTCTTGATAACCCGCCTCGTCGACCAAGTGTAGTTACATTGCCATCTACATTACCATATGCGTGTCTGTAGCCATTGAATGCCTATTATGATTGTGCCCTTGCGCGAAGCCGCAAATTGTTCCCATCGGACGACATGTCCGGCACGTTTGCGCTTCTGTCACACGTCCTGTCAATTGATCATCTCCCTGCACCCAATCGGTGACTGTCAACGTCCAGTTCATCCGTTTCAGTGCAACAGAGCAGAGCCTCCCAACCGGGACCAGACACGACGAACACAAATCAGGCGAAGAGGCGGTCGAATGTGAAACATAGATAATGCAAGGCTTCTGGGTCCGCTATCATATCACACCGGGGGGGGGGCAAGGAGATTTGGCGGGTCTGGGTGTGGTGGCAGAATCGCCAACCAATCTGCGCACTACGACGGTTCGAGGTGGGCCCTAGACCACAGTGGACGGTAGTCGATGATACTGTAGTCGGCGGCAGTCGATGGGCGCTCGACGGGCTGCGTGTGGCTGTCCGTGTGCTTGCTCCAGGCGATCGACGGTGTGTAGGATGATGGGGAAGGGCAGCTGGATCTCGCCGAAGCAGTATCTACAAAACACTGGAAAAGTTGAGACCAAATTGCCCTTCAATTCTTAGCGTCCTGAACAATCCAAGTTATTTGTACTCTGATCAGTGCAGGATGGGAGGGGTAGATTGAGTGGACAACGCTTCA